>JZKD02S0184710.1:281308-305533 GCA_000966675.3 Picea glauca | reverse complement strand
CCCGGTGCAATGTAGAAAACACTAAATCTAGTCATTCAAAGAATATAACAAATACCCAACATTCTCCCACTTATTGTTTTCTTTGCATACAGGGGGTTACAAGATTACATACTCAACAATATAGGGCAACAATGCCCATGGATCCTCTACACCAAGATAAATTCTCAGTGCTTACATATTTTTTTAATGAATCTGCAACATTCTTCAAAATTTCCACCTTCATCAATAACACTTTCTTTTCTTCAACCATGTCTCTCACAAAGTGATATTGAATATCAATATGCTTTGTCTTTGAATGATAAGTCGGGTTATTCGCCAAAAAAATTGCACTCTTACTGTCACAATCTATCCTTATAGCTTGATGTACCAACCCAATACCTAAATATAATATTTGTAACCGTATTTACTCCTTACTTGCATAAGTGGCTACCATGTATTCAACTTCTATAGTTGAAAGTGCCACTACAACCTGCATTTTTCTCATCCAACTGATTGCTCCTCCAAATAGGTTAAACACATACCCTCTTGTAGATCTCCTACGATCCATATCTCCAACCTAGTATACATCCACACATACATGTATGTCCAACACTCTGTCTAATTGTGGTCTTCCTTAGTAGCACAATCCATAACTAGCAGTGCCACACAAAACCTGGAAAACCCTTTTTATTGTTGTCCAATGCTCCTTCTCTAGTTTTAACATATACCTTCTCAAAACTCCCACTGCATGTGCAATTTCCATTCTAGTACATACCATTGCATACATAAAACTTCCAACTGCACTCACATATGGAACACGAGACATGTCCTCCTCCTCTTCCCATGTCTTGGGACACTGATCCACATATAACTTTACGCCGATAGGAATGGGGACCTTGACCGGTTTACATTCTTGCATATTAAACCTTTGCAATATTTTCTCGACATATTTTCTCTGATTTAACCAAATTTTCCTCTTTTTGCAATCTCTTTTAATTTCCACACCCAAAATCAAATTTGAAACATCGAGATCCTTCATGTCAAATTTAGAGGACAAATAAGTTTTCACATCCTGGATTATCTCCTTGTTGTTTCCTATCAGCAACATGTCATCCACATACGATACCAAATAAATCAAATGATCAACAATTAATTTAAAATATGTTGGATTACTGAGATGGAAGGGGGGTGAATCAGTAATGAGCAATTATACCAATTATTAATCCTTTAAACCACAATGTATATTATTTTACTTATTCAACCATGTTCATCTTTTCATCATCAATAAATTACTATATCATAATAATTAACATTCATCAGTGCATAATAAACAATAGCAAACACATCCACACAATGCATAATACACCAATATTTACGTGGAAAACCAAAGTGGGAGAAAACCACTGAATGTTTTTATTATATGTCAAGAATTACATTCAAGGAAGCACCAAATTCCAATTCTCCATCTACAAATAGAAGGAGGCTCTGACCCCCTAGTTTCTGAGGCTACAACCTAAGGGAAGTTCCAACTCCCCAATTCTCTAGCTACAACTAGAAGGAGGCTACAATCCCCTATGTTCTCTAGCTACAACCGAAAGGTGGCTACAACCACCTATCCTTACCCCGTCCAATCACCTTGAAATATAAATGTCAAATGTAGACAACATGTCACTGTCATTGAATCAACCACTACCACTATCAACCTGTACCAATAACCTGTAACAACCTGTACCAATCAACCTACACTGAACAACCTATACCAATAACCTTAACCAACATGTACCATGCATCAACCTGTACCTCAACCTGTACCATAAAAAAGTGCATCAACCATGCACCAAACCTGTACAAATAACTTGACACAACAACCTATCCAAAACACCTATCCAAAAAATCGATCACAACAACCCGTCTCATCAATATTATCAACCAAATCAGATCTACTCACCAAGATCAATCACCAAGACAAATCTCAACCATATGCACAATATCACCAATATGTGCATCAACCAAACACAACAACTCATAATCATCACCAGGATCAATATGTGATTCTAATAATATACCAAGACAAGTATGCTACATCATCCATAAACGATGTGTCAACAATACTACTAACAAGTTCCTCCAACCATGTACCAAGTATGTACCAATCATGCATCAACTACACATCAACTATGGCACATCAATATGTACCAACATCATCAACTATACACCTTATGTATGTGCCAACTCATCAACTACTTGTTTCAAACATGTACCCAAAATGTACCTCAACCATATACCAAAGACATACACCAATATAACCATCAAAATTTATCTAACAATTCATCACTCTATCCATAAACCAAATACCATAAACTCTTATATCAAACCATGTGCCACAATCTCACTGTTATGTAGCCTCAAGATAAACCAACAAGTTCAGCAACACATTACAACGAAAATACCAATATCCATATGCCAAATACCAACAACAAAATACTAATTGTATCCCTCAACAAATTTGATATATGTAGCAATATTGAACATCCAATACCATCTCAAGAGCTAAACCCTAGCTCACAAAACATACCTCAAACAAGATGTGCCATATATATCATACCCCAACCATGTTGTTGTTGCGGTTTTGTTTCTGTGGTTTTGCTATGACAATTATATTGTTGCAATTTTTCTGCCGCACTTTTCCTCTCATGATTTTTCCGCCACACTTTTCCTGCCACATGTTTTCTGCATCGATTTGTCTGCCACACTTTTTCTGGTGCACTTTTCTCTATCAATAATACCTACCCAAATAACCTATCACAAAATAGATATTCAATTATATTCAATAGGTGCTAATGCGAGCACCTTTCTCTCTTATTTATACTTTCATGTAGCTTCCTCAAGGGTTACCTTCTTACCAACTTAACCCACTTTTCTTCTTTTAAGGCTAACCCACTTCTAACCACTTGTCCACTTAACTTAACCACTTTGTCCACATCACTTAACCACTTTCCACAAATAGTACGTTCTCCACTCATAGTTGCAACTAACTTTATTATTTGATTAATTTCTTTAGCAACCACTTTGAATTATGTATAAATAGTAAACTCACCACTTCTTGTTGCAACCACTTTGTTATTTAAATAATTTCTCTTTGCAACCACTTTATTATTTACATAATTTCTCTTTACTCTCACAACTTCTTGTTTCATCTAACTTTTCTATAATTAGTCAATTCATAACTTCTTTGTCCTTAACTAACTTCTTGTTGCAACCACTTTATTATTTAATTTATTTCTTGGTCAACCACTTTGACTATTCAATCTTCTCATCTCAACTACTTTACCATAATTACCAAACTCACAAATTCTTGTTGCAACTAATTTATTTTTAATTATTTTCTTAATGCAACAACTATACCCATGATTAACCTTTAGTTACCATCAATTTGAATAGTACACTTACTCTAGGAGCTTCTATAATAATTGATTTCTTTAACCTTCTAGGATCTTCTAGATAACTCACAAGGGTTCTCCAACTTCATATGGCCATAACTCTCTAACCCTGAAGAGTTATGTGACGTTACACATATCAATGAAAATGGCATGGAATATACTATCCATCTAGAATAGGATTACCTATAAATTCACTTATCTTCATGCATTTATACCTCAAACAGACTCAGGTCCCTTACCCATCTCTTTGTGCTACCAAAATTTTCTACTAGACATCTCCAAGGGTTGACATAGATCAGTAAGGGTTGAAATCAATATACAATATCACTCTCCAAGGGTTGACATCAATGAACACCAACAATCCATACCAAATGTCCATCAACCTAAGCCAACTGCCTGACAATCTCCCCCTTTGGAATTGATGAAAACACCAACATTGATGACAACACTTAGTCATGATAGCATTCATGCTTATACTCTTCATCAATCCTTCTATATCTCCCCCTTTGACATCAATGGAAAAAGGGTATTTCCCTTTGGGGCTACTCCCTCTGACTGAGGTTTCCTTAGGGATGCTACCCTATCTAAATTCCTTTGATATTTCTATGTGTTTCTAAGCCTCTATTTACTCTCTCTCCCTTCATATGAATAATATCTCTCCCTTTGACAAAGGGTACCACTCTAATGAAACAATGAAGTCATATATTTCATGCTTCCATTTTTATAATCTCTCCCCTCGGAATCATGCCTCCGTTCTCTCTCTCCAAGCATCTAACTCTCTATCCTGCATCCGATGAATCTCCTACCCTAGAATCATACCTCTATTCTTACCTCTCTATATGAAAATTTCTCTGAATGATATTTCTACCTATCATTTTGGTTTTATTTATCTCTCTTGACTTCTCTGCAAGATGTTGTGTAGAAAAACATAAGTCTTCCTATACTTGCTGCCTTTTGGAGTTATTTTCCATTGGTGCTTCTTTGTGTAATCAACTGAAATATATGAAAATAATTCAATAATAAGAATTCAAATATTCCTATGTAATTATCATCCATTATGATAATGTTCCTTTGTCTCTGAACCACTCTCTAAACCAATCTATGAATCCATGCTCTCATCCACTGTCTTATATTTATCCAAACATGTTAAGTTTTCTTACGAATCCATCTTTGTCCATACTATACAAGACTCTGCTACACAATTGTCCATAATTCTAACCCATATGTCACTATTATCATGAAGTCTTCACTACTACAACTGATCAATCTATCATATTGTACTTCTGCTAACTAACTACTCTGAATCTATCTACCCAAACTCTGCAAGATTCTTGAAGGATGGTTCTCTAGTATGTCTCAGCTACCTCATAGACTCCCCTATCTAGTATTCATATTACCTAGGAGTCTCTAAGACAAATGGATCAAAACAATTCCTACTCTGATGCAGAGTCATCATCATCTTCATCAGTAGATTCATCATCTCTCTGAATTCTAACTTCTTTCTTTCTATATGTGGATTCATCTTTCACTATAATACCTAAAAGTACAATCTCTTGAACATGTTCCTTATTTACCCATCCTTCTTTTATTTCATTTCTTTTCCAAAACTTTTGGTATCTTACATCTTCCTTTTTCTTTGTAGATTTGTCTTCATCTCATTTTATTGCCAATATTATGATCTTTGGGACCTGTTATTTGTTCATTTGTTCTTATTTTTTTCTTATCCATACTTTCTTATATATGATATCCTTATTCTCTTTCATGGAAGTATCGATAACGCTTCTACAATCATGAGCTATGTGTCCATAGTTATGACATTTGTAAGATTCAATGTTTCGTGGGGCCACATAAGAATTTATTGCTTGAACATTTCTTTTATAATCCCTGCAATATGCAACCTTATGTCCAAAGTTGGTACAATAAAAACAATGACCATAAAATAAATTTACATACCTGGGAGTGAATGATATTCTTTGTGTTGTAGTCCTTCTGAATTTCTACCTTGACTAATTATGATCATGATTGAAGCTTCCTTGTGTCTTGATTGTGGATGGTCTTCTTGAATATGTATCTTTATTAGTTTTCTTAGAATTTGGTTGACCATGATTCCTTCCTTTGAGTACTTCTACATAAATCTTACTCTTTTATTCATTCTTCTTTTCTAGCAACCTAGAGTGCTTCTCTTCATTATCTACAACTGATGCAAATGTTTTTGTCTCTTAAACGTTCTTGCTAAGATTGACGATTTTACTTTTCAATGTGACAACTTCTTCTTCAATATTCTCAACCTATTTTTCTTTCTGCATTATTTGAGACTTCATGACTTCTTTTTTTCTCTTCGCTTCTTCAAGATGGATTTTTAATGTGATTATTTGTTCTTCAACTCCTTTCACTTCTTGACCAAACTTTGCCTCAAGCTAGTTTATGACGTAGGGTGAGTTCTCCCACAGTTCAATCCTCCGACTCACCCACTCTCAGGATCGTTCGAAATCCATTCTGTTGAGCCGAAGCGGCCCTTTAGATTCTGGAGTGGAATCCTTGCTCCAATACCTGATCCACAAGTCCTTCTTTATCCTTTATGGCCTTCTGCAAATTGACTGTGGTTATCCCCGACTCTCTATCGGGGTTCAGGGTTTCCCGGTTCCCGCTGTCGAGGACTTATCGCCTCTCTAATCCCCAATTAGTGATGATATATTTTCATGCACTATCCCCTACCGCTATTCTCTAGTCCATACGACCATTACCTCGTGACCTTGGTCTTACCACTCCATCAGAGTTTTGGCACTTTCAATGTCAAATTACTCACGTCCCCGGGACTCACAATTCTTTGATCCACGATGGCCCCTTTTTATGCGCTAGCCCTCCTGAGCTTAGCTCCCGCTCATATGGCCAACTCCCGTGACCAATCCGTATTCTATCGGGGCTAGGGGGTTTGCGATGTCAAAGAGTTTATGTCCACATGACTCGCGATTTCCCAATTTGCGACCCGTCCTGGATGTTTGACACCTGTCCTATGTGAGATCCACAGCTGCAGTCTCCTCTCTCCGTTTGGGGTTCAAGCAACCTTGAAATATTGGTCCTGAGACTCCCGATGTGTCAACGATGCCCCGGTCCTTTGACACCTATCTTCCACCATCTCCCGCTGTGGCCCACATGACTCCCCCAGCTGTCGGGATATCACTTCTCGCAACCTCGCGATACCTGCACCCAAATCCTCGAGCCTTTTCTTATGAGGCTCCGATACACGATCCCACGTGTGGATCCAATGGTCCTCCTTCAATCTAGATCCAACGGCTGTCCTCTTCTCCCTCTTCGTGCCTTCGCGACTCGGAGTACCCAATTCTTGGGCCTTTACCCTACGAACTCCTGAGTTTGTGAGATCCCTCGATATCTGACATGCGTCCTCCCCAATGGATAGTCTAGATCTTGTCGCTGGTTCGAGACCTCATGCTTCGCGACTTCTAACACCAAATTCTCAGCCCTTCTACTCACGAGGTTACGACAGGCGATGTGCCACCTGTCCGCTCACCAACTCCTGTCGTGGCTTTTCCCTGATGTGCTGATGGCTGCCACGCGTCCTACTAGATGGACACTCCCGATTACATCGAGATTTTGAGACTTCCAATGTCCCATTTCTCTTGTCCTCAGGAACTCCGATTTTCTGATTGACGATATGTCGATGGGCGCTTGATCTCCAACACGTATCCCTCAGATGGACGGTTCTGATCTTGTTGGCATTTCGAGACCTGCAAGTCCTGATGCTTGGTGCCTCAGATCTCTGATGCGGACGATCACGTGACATGTGTCCCTCTTCAGAAGAACAGCTCAGATTAACTCTCAGGATTGCGAGACTTTCGAAGTCTCGGTTTTCATGACCTCGAGAACTCCAAATTTCCCGATGGCTTTTATCTTCCTCACAGCTTCTACAAATCTGATGGATGTCAACGATCTTGCACCAGATCTAACGGTTCAGATCACTTCTTTGTATGCACACCTACTCCTGCGCCTAATCTCTGTGCACCTTCTCCTGATCCAACAGCTGATGGGATTTCTATGCGAGATCCGATGGCTCTCGGTCTCTTCCTCCTGTGCGCTCCTCCTGAGCTTCTTCTGGCGTAAACCCCTCAACGGTCCAGATCTTCTTTCTCCGCCGATCTGACAGCTCCTGTTGGTCCCTCCTGAGCTTCCTACGTGTATAAGAACATTGTTCTTTCTGAGCTTTTCTTCTCCTTTCGAATCCACAAAGGATTCTTCAGCTTCTATGCCACTTGCAGATCCTTTGGCACGTAAAGTGATATCCCTTTTGAGCTTTAGCAACACTCAGACCCCTTGGGGGATTTTGTCCTTTTTCTCCCTCAGATGTAGAATGGAATGGATGCCCTCCCAGCTATCCTTCTACTCAAGCCTCTTCTTGAGTACTTCTAGGTATTCAGTAGCCCAGTGAAAGTTCCCTCAGTGGGTCTTTCTTCTAACTTCCAGAACTCAAAGAGTTCTTTCCTCTGCTGGGCTTTCTTGCACACTTTCGCAACGCCCTCCTGGCAGAGTATCTTCTCACCTTTCATAGAAAACTCAACAGTTCTGTCTTCCTGTGCACTTATACACTTCACTCGATACCCTTCTGGCAGAGCTCTCAGAATCCTCCGCGATTCTGGTCTTCCTTCTTCTAACCCTTAGCAGAGTTCTTCTCCAACGCAACCCATGCGTATGCTCAATGCCCACCTAGCAGAGCTCTACAGAAATCCTCAGAGATTCTGTCTTCTGTCTGAACTCACAATGGAGTTCCTTCAACTGCACCTTGTGCCTGTGCTCAATGCCAACCTGGCAGAGCTCTCACAGAACTTACAGCAAAGTTATGTCTGCAACTGTGTTTCTCATACACAACCTTGCCTCCAATGTATTCAGCAACCTTGAGGTCTCCCTCCAGACTGTTGACTTCAGTCTCTTGTGCCTCAGCATGTCCTGGTCTGAACCCCGCAGTGTTTAGAAGTGCATCCTCAGTGCACCAATATTCAGAGACCGCAGTACTCTGTCAAGCCCTCTTGGCATGAAACCTCAACGACCTTCGCCTGAAAATCCAACCAACTCCTGCAGAATGCACTCACACACATGCTTTCACTACGTAAGGGGAACACCCACAGACACCCATATAACACAGAATGACATGCAGGAAAAATTGCTTCTGATTATATTAAAATGGAAAATGCCTGTATTTTTACAAATGGTGTTCCTGAGCTCTCTTTGACTCTTCTCTACTCTCCCATTCTACACTTACTCAAAATGAGATATGAAAATATATTTTACCTGAGGGGCTCATCGAGTGCTTCCCTCCAGGTCTACCTACTCTAATAAATTACAATCAATGGTTGTCTAGTCTAGCACCTGGATCTAGATTTTAGTCGATCTAGCATTAAAGCCAATCCTATCTACAGCCTGCATAAAATCACGGCTTCTATGGCTCACCAGCCTAAGCACATTAAATTACATTCAATTCAAATTCAAATGAGGTTGCGCCTCTCTTCAGCTTTGAATGCATGTGCACTGACGTGGCTGGCTATCTAGCTAGCTGACATGGAGCGATGCTCTTGCATCATACTCCGCAGCTGCAAAAATCATGAGCTTCTGCTCATGAGCTTCCCCTCTGAACTGTTGGAAATCCTCCTGGATCCCAAACAAATATTTGGAGCTTCCCATCTGCTCCATTTTTCTGCTGCTGCTACTTCTTCTTTGCTGCTGCTGCTGCTTCTCTTCTTCTCAGCCTCTCCCCACTGATAGTTTCTGCTAATCTTAACATCAGTTTTCTGATGTCCTCTATCACTTTATCTAGCTGCTCCAACGGCTGGTTATGCTCATGCAGTCTCCTCAGCTGCAAAATTTTTTGGCACATGAGAAGATCACCATGATCTCCCATGCCTCCTTCATCTATTTCCAGCTTCACCTGTTAGATGTGCCTTCCCTGCACTCTCACTCTCTCTTCTAGGGCTTCAAATTGATCCCACAAATCAGCAAAACATATGTTGTCTGCCTCTTCCTCTTCTGCTTCTGCAACCTCCCCTGTTGCAGTCTTTTCAGCTTCCTGGCTGAAAATATCGAGCCATTCCTTGGAATTATCATCATCCTCATCATCTGCTCCTTCAGCTGTCAGCTCCAATGCTACAGCTCTTTCAACTCGCTGGATGAAATCATTGAGCCATTCCTCATAACACTCATTCTTCCTTTCATCTGCTTGGGCAGTCTCAAATGCCTGCTCCAATTTCCTTTGTTTTCTGACAGTCATCTCCAACTGTGACTGTTCTACTGTTGCACCATCTGCAACACCGATTTCTACCTCCTCCTGGGCACATGGTAGGAATATCCCAATTCCCCCAATCATCAGAATATCATTCTGATCTTCCTTCTCTTTTGTCAGCTGCATCTGCTGATCCAAATCCATCTTCTCTGTCAGCTCCTATGGCTGATTCCAACTCACTTCTAAGTTTATGAGACCCACAGATGGTATCATCTGCTCATCCCTGCCCACCTGGCAATATGGGATGCTTTCACTGCCCTCCTGGCAGACTATGAGATCAACCGATCCCATCTTCGTCAGCACTCCTTGCTAAATTGAACTCTTCTCTGAATCCATGAGACCCTCAGATGGTCTTGCATTTTCATCTCTTCCCACCTGGTAGTTTAAGATGCTTTCGCTGCCCTCCTGTCAGTCTTCGAGATCCCACATCGATCTCCTTTCATTGCCCAGCTAGCAATTTGAAATTCCCTTGCTATCCTCCTGACAGTCCGTGAGATCCTCGGCTGATCTCAACTCGTTGCCCTCATGGAAAACTGGGATTTCTACTTCTCTTTCCTCCTGGCAGTTCTTGAGATCCTCAACTGATCCCAATTCATCCTCTTCATAATCCCAATCATCGAGACCCTTTCCAGTCTCTAGCCAATAGTGACAAATCATCTTCTCCTCTGTGGCCTTGAGGTTTTCAGCATACCTCAACCATTTTCTCAACAGCCTACGCTGTCTCATGACCGTCAACTTCTTGACTAGCCATTTTTTTGTTGCCCTCTTCATGGGCAATTCACGCATTCATCTCCTCCTCCTATCCTGCCGCATCCGTAGTTCGAACCTCTCTATGTCTGCCTTTAATTCATAGAGGTATTTATCCATTTCTCTATCCATTTCTGCAAGATTCTCTACCTTTCTCTTCTTTCTATGGCCTTCAGTAGCCATCTTGTTGTCCCTGTCTGCCTCTCTGGAAAACCTGTTGTTGTCACTCCTGCAATCCTGAGTGCTCAACTTCATCCTACAGTCTCCCTCTGACTGTCTATGGACTGCTGCCTACCTGCAAACAAGTCCTCACAGAGTCCTCAGTAACTCTGTCTTTTGCCTTCTCGTTTCACCTGAAATATACAAGTGAAGTTCTCGCTTTGATACCACTTGACGCAGGGCGAGTTCTCCCGCAGTTCAATCCTCCGACTCACCCACTCTCAGGATCGTTCGAAATCCCTTCTGTTGAGCCGAAGCAACCCTTTAGATTTTAGAGTGGAATCCTTGCTCCAATACTTGATCCATAGGTCCTTCTTTATCCTTTACAACCTTCTTCAAATTGATCATGGTTATCCCCGACTCTCTATCGGGGTTCAGGGTTTCCCGGTTCCCGCTGTCGAGGACTTATTGCCTCTCCAATCCCCGATTAGTGATGAGCTCTTTTCATGCACTAGCCCCTACCACTATGCTCTAGTCCATACGACCATTACCTCGTGACCTTGGTCTTACCACTCCATCAGAGTTTTGGCACTTTCAATGTCAAATTACTCACATCCCTGAGAATCGCAATTCTCTGATCCCCGATGGCCCCTTTTTATGTGCTAGCCCTCCTGAGCTTAGCTCTCGCTCATATGGCCAACTCCCATGATCAATCCGTATCCCGTCGGGGCTATAAGGTTTGCGATGTCAAAGAGTTTATGTCCACGGGACTCGCGATTTCCCGATTTGCGACCTGTCCTGGATGTTTGACACCTGTCCTATATGAGATCCACGGCTATGGTCTCCTCTCACAGTTCAGGGTTCAAGCAACCTTGAACTCTCGAAACTGAGACTCCCGATGTGTCAACGACGCCCTGGTCCTTTGAAACCTGTCTTCCACCATCTCTCACTGTGGCCCACACAACTCCCCCAGCTGTTGGGATATCGCTTCTCGCAACCTCGCGATACCTGCGCCCAAATCCTTGAGCCTTTTCTTGTGAGGCTCCGATACATGATCCCACGTGTGGATCCAACTATCCTCCTTCAATCCATATCCAATAGCTGTCCTCTTCTTGCTCCTCGCGGCTTCGCAACTCAGAGTACCCAATGCTTGGGCCTTTACCCTGCGAACTCTCCAGTTTGCGAGATCCCTCGATCTCTGACACATGTCCTCCCCAATGGATGGTCCATATCTTGTCGCTGGTTCGAGACCTCGCGCTTCATGACTTCTAACACCAAATTCTCAGCCCTTCTACTCACAAGGTTCCGACAGGCGATGTGCCACCTGTTCGCTCGCCAACTCCTATCGCGGCTTTTTCCTGATGCACTGATGGTTTCCATGCGCCTACTAAATGAACACTCCCGATTACGTTAGGATTTCAAGACTTCCAATGTCCCATTCCTCTTGTCCTCAGGAACTCCGATTTTCTGATTGACGATATGTCGACAAGCGCTTGATATTTGACACTTGTCCCTCAGATGGACGATTCTGATCTTGTCGGCATTTCGAGACCTGCAAGTCCTTATGCCTAGTGCCTCGGATCTTTGATGCGGACGATCACGTGACATGTGTCCCTCTTCAGAAGAATGGCTCAGATTAACTCTCAGAATTTTGAGACTTTTGAAGTCATGGTTTTCATGACCTTGAGAACTCTGACTTTCCCGATGGCTTTTATCTTCCTCCTAGCTTCTACAGATTCGATGGATGTCGGCGATCCTACACCAGATCTAATGGTTCAGATCACTTCTTTGTCTGCACGCCTACTCCTGCACCTAATCTCTGTGCACCTTCTCCCGATCCAATGACTGATGGGATTTCTATGCGAGATCTGATGGCTCTTGGTCTCTTCCTCCTGTGCACTCCTCTTGAGATTCTTATGGACGTAAACCCCTCAACAGTCCAGATCTTCTTTCTTCGTCAATCTGACGGCTCCTGTTTCTCCCTCCTGAGCTTCCTGCGCATATAAGAATGTTGTTCTTTCTGAGATTTTCTTCTGCTTTCGAATCCACAAAGGATTCTTTATCTTCTGTGCCACTTGCAGATCCTTTCGCACATAAAGTTCTATCCCTTCTGAGCTTTAGCAACACTCAGACCCCTTGGGGGATTTTGTCCTTTTTCTCCCTAAGATGTAGAATGGAATGGATGCCCTCCTGGCTATCCTTCTACTCAAGCCTCTTCTTGAGTACTTCTAGGTATTCAGTAGCTCAGTGAAAGTTCCCTCAGTGGACCTTTCCTCTAGCTTCCAGAACTCAAAGAGTTCTTTCCTCTGCTGGGCCTGCTTGCACACTTTCTCAATTCCCTCCTGGCGGAGTATCTTCTCCCCTTTCACAGAACACTCAACAGTTCTATCTTCCTGTGCACTTATGCACTTCACTCGATACCCTTCTGGCAGAGCTCTCAGAATCCTTAGTGATTCTGGTCTTCCTTCTTCTAACCCTTAGCAAATTTCTTCTCCAATGCAACCCATGCGTATGCTCAATGCCCACCTGGAAGATCTCTATAGAACTCCTCAGAGATTCTGTCTTCTATCTGAACTCACAATGGAGTTCCTTCAACTACACCTTGTGCTTGTGCTCAATGCCCACTTGGTAGAGCTCTCACAGATCTTATAGTAAAGTTCTGTCTGCAACTGTGTTTCTCATACACAGCCTTGCCTCCAAGGTATTCAGCAACCTTGAGGTCTCCCTCTAGACCGTTGAATTCAGTCTCTTATGCCTAAGCACGTCCTGGTCTGAACCCCGCAGTGTTTAGAAGTGCATCCTCAGTGCACCAGTATTCAGAGACCACAATACTCTGTCACGCACTCCTGGCATGAAACCTCAAAGACCTTCGCCTGAAAATCCAACCAACTCCTGCAGAATGCACTCACACACATGCTTTCACTACGTAAAGGGAACACTCACAAACACCCATATAACACAGAATGACATGCAGGAAAAACTCCTTCTAATTATATTAAAATGACAAATGCCTGTATTTTTACAAATGGTGTTCCTAAGCTCTCTCTGAATCTTCTCTACTCTCCCATTCTACACTTACTCAAAATGAGATATGAAAATCACTTTTACCTGAGGGGCTCATCGAGCGCTTCCCTCCAGGTCTACCTACTCTAATAAATTACAATCAATGGTTGTCTAGTCTAGCACCTGGATCTAGATCTCAGTCGATCTAGCATTAAAGCCGATCCTATCTACAGCTTGCATAAAAGAACGACTTCTATGGCTCACTAGCCTAAGCACATTAAATTACATTCAATTCAAATTCAAATGAGGTTGCGCCTCTCTTCATCTTTGAATGCATGCGTGCTGACATGGCTAGCTGTCTGGCTGGTTGACATGGAGCGATGCTCTTGCATCAGTTTAGATCATTAGTTCTTTACTTAAGATGATCTGTCGATATCTTCTCTCTCATTTATGCTTCTTCCTTATGTGCTTCTATGTTGGCTTCCAAATATTTCTTTGATCTTCAATATTTTCTTTGATCTTTCTGGCTTCTTCTAGTTGAGTTCTTAAGTTCTCAATGCCCCATTGGGATTCTTCAAAAATGTGAACACATTACTTTTGTTTCATCAATTATTTTTGAGTGAATTGTTTTCTTCTATTTATTTTCTTAGTTCATATAAAGAACTGATCAATTCCGATTCATAATTGTCTTCTATTTCAATTATTTTTTCTACCTCATTTCCTTCATGGTATTCCATTTCAAGATGTCCGCATTTTTCACAATTAAAGAAAAACAACACACTTCTATTGATTATGTACTCTTCATCTTCTGAATTTGTTTGACATGATGAACATATTTCTTCTTGATCTATACCTACATCTTCTTTGAAATTACCCGACTCTAAGATGGGTGAAGAATAGATATTATGTAACTTATCCCAAAATTCTTTAGCTGCTGAACATTTACCCACTTTGTCCTTTACTAAATCATATAGTCCATCCAAAATGAAATCCATTGCAATTTTTTTATTTCATTTCAGTTCCTTCTTTGTTGTAGTATTTTCCCTTTTTGAACTATAATATCCTATAAAAATTGATTTCCAAATATCATACCCCTGTGCTTTTAAAAATGCTTTCGTCCTTCTGCTCCATATCTCATACTTTAAACCATTCTAACCATTAAACAATGGTACTCCATTCTCAGAATAATCCACGATCTCCTTTTAGTGGTTAAATTGTTTCTTGAAGGAACCTGTTTTGATACAAATTGTTGGATTACTGAGAGGGAGGGGGTGAATCAATAATGAGAAATTATACCTATTATTAATCCTTTAAACCACAATGTATATTCTTTTAGTTATTCAACCATGTTCATATTTTCATAATCAATAAACTACTATATCATAAGAATTAACATTCATCGATGCATAATAAACAATAACAAACACATCCACATAATGCACAATACACCAATATTTATTGTAAACTCAAAGCAAGAGAAAACCACACAATGATTTTCTTATATGTCAAGAATTACATTCAAGGAAACACCAACTTTCAATTCTCCAACTACAACTAGAAGGAGGCTACAACTTGAGGGAAGCTCCAACTCCCCAATTCTCTGGCTACAACCAGAAGGAGGCTACAACCCCCTATTTTCTCCATATACAATCAGAAGGTGGCTACAACCACCTATCCGTGCCCCATCAAACCACCTTGAAATATAAATTCCAAATGTAGACAACCTATCAATGTCACTGAATCAACCATTGCCACTGTCCGCCTATCATTGTCAACTTGTACCAATAATCTGTAACAACCTATACCAATCAACTTGCACTAAACAACCTGTACCAATAACCTGAACCAACATGCATCATGCATCAACCATGCATCAACTTGTACTACAACCTGTACCATCAACAAGTGCATCAACCATGCACCAAACCTGTACAAATAACCTATCACAACAACCTGTCCAAACAACCTATCACAAGAATCTGTCTCATCAATCTTATCAATCAAATCATATCTACTCACCAATATCAATCACCAAGAAAAATCTCAACCATATGCAAAAAATCACCAAGATGTTCATCAACCAATCAGAAAAACTCATAATCATCACCAAGATCAATATGTGATTCTAATAATATACCAAGACAAGTATGCTACATCATCCATAAAAAAATGTGTCAACAATACTACTAACAAGTGCCTCCAACCATGTACCAAGTATGTACCAATCATGCATCAACTACACATAAACTATGACTCATCAAGATGTACCAACATCATTAACTATACACCTCATGTATGTGCCAACTCATCAACTAATTGTCTCAACCATGTACCCAACATGTACCTCAACCATATACCAAAGACATACACCAATGTAACCATCAAAAGTTATCTAACAATTCATCACTCTATACATAAACCAAATACCATAAACCCTTACATAAAACCATGTACCACAACCTCATTGTTATGTAGCCTCAAGCTAAACCAACAACTTCAGCAACAACTTCATAAACACATCACAACCAAAAGACCAATATCCATATGCCAAATACCAACAACAAAATACCAATTGTATCTCTCAACAAATTTGATATATGCAACAATACTTAACATCCAATACCATCTCAAGAGTTAAACCCTAGCTCACAAAACATACCTCAAACAATATGTGTCATATATCTCATAAATAGACCTCAACCATATTGTTATCGCAGTTCTGCTGCCATGGTTCTGTTGTAGCGATTATGTTGCCACGGTTTTTCTACTGCACTTTTCTTGCCACACTTTTTCTACTGCACTCTTCCTACCACACTTTTCTTTCCACACTTTTTATGTCGCACTTTTCTCTATCGATAATATCTGCCCAAATAACCTTTCACAAAATAGATATTCAATTATATTAAATAGGTGCTAATGGGAGAGCCTTTCTCTCTTATTTATACTTCCATGTAGCTTCCTCAAGGGGTTACCTTCTAAACAACTTAACCCACTTTCCTTATTTTAGGTCTAACCCACTTCTAACCACTTGTCCACTTAACATAACCACTTTATCCACTTAACTTAACCACCTTCCACAAATAGTAAGTTCTCCACTCATAGTTGCAACTAACTTTAATATTTAATTAATTTCTTTTGCAACCACTTTGGCTTATCTATAAATAGTAAACTCACCACTTCTTGTTGCAACCACTTTGACTTATCTATAAATAGTAAACTCACCACTTCATGTTGCAACCACTTTATTATTTAAATAATTTCTCTTTGCAACCACTTTGACTACTTTATTATTTAAATAATTTATTTTTACTCACAACTTCTTGTTGCAACTAACTTTTCTATAATTAGTAAATTCATAACTTATGTGTCCTTAACTAACTTCTTGTTGCAACCACTTTATTATTTAATTTATATCTTGGTCAACCACTTTGACTATTCAATCTTCTCATCACAACTAATTTATCATAATTACCAAACTCACAACTTCTTGTTGCAACTAATTTTTTTTTAATTTTTTTTTTAACGAAACAACTATGCCCATGATTAACTTCTAGTTAATGTCAATTTGACTAGTACACTTATTCTAGGAGCTTCTAGAATAATTGACTTATTTGACCTTCTAGGATTTTCTAGATAACTCATGAGGGTTCTCCAAATTCATATGGGCATAACTCTCTAACTGTGAGGATTTATGTGACGTTCCACATATAACTGGAAATGGCATGACATATACTATCCATATAGAATAGTGTTACCTATAAATTCACTGATATTCATGCCTTTATACCTCAAATAGACTCAGGTCCCTTACCCATGTCTTTGTGCTACAATAATTCACTACCAGACTTCTCCAAGGGTTGAAATAAATCACTAAGGGTTGACATAAATCTACAATATCACTCTCCAAGGGTTGAAATCAATTAAAACCAGCAATCCATACCAATTGTCCATAAACTTAAGCCAATTTTCCGAAAAAATACACACAATGATCCTCTTTGCTTCTTGTGAAGCCAATTCCAAGCATATAAGTATCAAATTTTTTATACCACATCCTTGGTGATTGTTTTAAACCATACATGGACCTTTTCAGCTTACATACCAGCTCCTTATTTCCCTTCACAAAAAATCCTTATGGATGCTTCATATAGATTTCTTCTTCTAGATCCCCATGCAAGAATGATTTCTTCACATCCATCTCTTCTACTTCAAAATCAAATGCAGTAGAAACATATAACATAAGTATTATAGAAGTTAACTTGGAAACAGGAGACAAAATCTCACCAAAATCAATTCCCTCAAATTAGGAACAACCCTTTTCTACTAACCGAGATTTTTGTTTCTCCACTTTTCCTTCTACATTTATATTCCTTTTAAATACCCATTTGTTGCCAATGGGTTTTCTTTTAGTCAGAAACTCCACTAGATCCCAAGTCTCATTCTTCTCCAAGGATACCATTTCTTCATGCATGGCCTTTTTCCATAACTTTTCATCCTCTGAATCCACTACCTCCCTCGTAGTTCTAGGATCATCATCAGTAGTAGAAAAATAAAAATATGAATGGAAATCAGATGGAGTATACCTTTCTGGTAGTCTTCTTTCTTAAAATGATCTTCTCAATACTAGAGTATGAGGATATTCTTCTTCTCATTCATGTTCTTCTGTAGATTATGATTCATCATCCTTTAAATCAAACTCTATTTTCTCTGGTTCTTCCTTACTTGGTAGGAATTCCTGTTTACCAACATCCTTCATTTCTCTAAATACCACATCTTCGATATACACAACCTTCTTAGTTTTTGGGTTCCAAAGCATATAACCTTTGATACCATATTTATACCCAATAAAGATACACTTTTCAACCTTCTTATCTAGCTTATTCATGTTTTCCTTTGGAACATGAACATAGACCTCACATCCAAATACCTTGATATGAGTGAGAGAAGGTTTCTTACCAGTCCGTACCTCTTGTGGAGTCTTGTCATATAGCACTAATGAGGGTGATCTGTTAACCAGGTAACATGTAGTACCCATTTCATATGCTTAGAATTCTTTCCCTAACCTAACACCATTGATCATGCACCTTGATTTTTCCATCAACATCATGTTCATCCTTTCTGCAACTCCATTCTACTGAGGTGTATATGGAGTAGTATTTTGCCTTTATATATTGCACTTGTTACAAAATTCTTCAAATTCATTCCTGTAGAACTCTCCACCATTATCTGTAATCAACACCTTGATTATTTTCTTTGTTTGATTTTCAACAAGATCCTTAAACTCTTTAAACCTATCAAAGACTTCATATTTATTCTCAAGTAAATATATCCAAGTATTCCTCAATAAGTCATCTATAAATGAGACATAGTACACATATTTTCCCAATGATGGAATTGACACAAGTCCAAACACATCATTGTGAACTAGCTGTAAAATTCCTTCTTCCCTTGTTGCACAAGAGGGGAATCTTACCCGATTCTACTTCCCATATACACAATGTTCAAAGAAATCAATATCTAGAGATCAGTTAGACATACTTCCAACCATCCCTTTACCATTTAGTGGTCGAAGACCCTTCTCTTTGATATTCCCCAGCCTTTGATGCCACATCATAACCTTTTATCCAGAGACTGTAGGAGTTATTTTTTCTTCAACTCCAATATCAGGAACAATGGTCCTATTACACCCATCACTAATAGTGATTCCTTGCAGCTTATACAGAGTTCCAAATTGAACTCCCTTCAACAACACCATTGCTCCTCAAAGCATCCTGCAGGTTTCCTTTTCAAATATTTTTTTTACCCCTACATCGTCCATTTTTCTTACAAAAATCAAATTTATGGCCAAACCTGGGATTTTCAAAGCACCAGGTAGTTTTATAATCCTTCCATATATGAGCCTCAACTTGACTTTTCCTCATCCTATGATTCTAGTTGTCGAGTCATCACCTAGGAAAACATTACCTCGATCATACCTTTCATATTCATAGAACCACTGCTTGTGGCGATTCATATGAAAGGATGCACCTGAGTCAACCAACCATGCCTCATGATCTGCATGTGTTCTTGAAGAAGCCAAGTACACATCCCCTCCTTATTCCTTGGAGGCATTTTCTTCTATAGAAGGAGCTTCTTGAGATCCCTTCTTTTTCTCAATTTTGGATCTACACTGCTTCTTGTAGTGCCCTTCTTTTCCACATATCCCGCATACCTTTACAAACTTTCCAGGAGATTTAGATATACCCTTAGACGTAGATCTCCCACTTTATGACTTAGATATTTTCTTTCTTGGTAGTTTCCTCTTGCAAATAATGAATATGCTCTCTGTCCTTCCATGTTCTTCCATCTCATCTCCTCCAAAAACAAGGATGAGACCATGTCATTAAGCTTCAAGGCAGTTGTATTACTACCTATGGCCATAACTAGACTATCCCACAAGTTCGGTAAAGAGCACAAAAAAATGATACATTTATCTTCATCTAAAATTTTAATCTCAACATATACTAATAGACTTACCATAGTATTGAAGGCGTTCAAATTCTCTCACACCGAGTCTCCATATCTCATCCTCAAGTTATACAACTTCTTTCTCGGGAATAGTTTATTTACTAGGGAATTATACTGATACAACTTCCCCAACTTATCTCATAAATCCTTGGTTGTAGCTTCCACTAACACATTCAGTAATAATAAATATGAGAGACACAATCAAATTGTGCTCTTTGCCTTCTAATACAAATTTTTCCAGTCATCTATTGAAGTTCCTATAGGTGCAATACCTAGATCCACCATGATCCACTGATCTCTTTCCACCAACAGATCTTCCATATTGATCTTCCACAACTCAAAGATTTTCCCATTAAACCTCTCGATCCCCATTTTTAAACTGCTCTCCATTTCTCATCACTTGAATAATAAATACCACATATCTCCCACTGTAACAAGGCTTATCACAATCTCAAGCCAGACCCTTGACCACAAAGGCATTCCCTTGAAGCCAATAATTGCTCTGATACCAAATCTATATTTTAACATTGTATGACATTTTATTGAAAATAGATTTTCAATAAAAGAACAAAAAAGATAAAATGGAAAATACACACATTACAGACAAATTTTTCCCTTGGAAACCCAAACTGGAACCAACATATTCTATATTCATTCATAGTGATACATTGTTTACAATACAATATACATATAGGAGCCAACGACATCCAAAACACTAACCCAATGACCTTGATTAGTCAACAACCCTAATTCCTTAACCGGAAATAGAAAACCATCGAAAAACACCATGTGCCAAAAAAACTCCCAACAATGGACATGAAAATTGATGTGACACAACGAAATGAGGCAAAAATGAAACACATTTCCAGAGGATTTTTTTTTTCTCAGGGGGGATATTGCCCCCCTCAAACCCTCCTACGCACCTGAAAAAATGTAGCAGGCACTATATATAGTCATGCAAAGAATATAACACATACCAAACATTACCTGTGCTCACCATGGTATTTTTGAAGTACAATCCCTTCTTGTTCCAATTATCCTTGTGCGAACGAATGCCACCTAAAGTTAATTTTTCCCATGTGGAGGACTACATGTCACTCAATTTCCCCCACCACGTTTCAACCCTACTTATGAATTCCTTTGTCATGAAGAGCCTCACTTGCATCATGGGGGGGATATATTATGACCCTCATCCACCCCTAAATAGCTAGGGGCCTTTCCAATGGCTCGATTGGCCATTTTATCTGCCTCAACATTATTTTCTTAATACCTTTGGATATAAGTTGAATTATGCCGATGATGAGTTTTAGAATCATGTTTTTTGGGGAATATGCTGAGATCATTATTCTTATGATCATCTTCGAGTCTCCCACTATATTCAAATTGAAGATTTTATTTTGTTTTTCCAGTTGAATTCCTTGGAGCAAGGCATACAATTTAGCTTTGTTATTGGTTTCCTGACCTATATTCCAATGGTAATACAAAACTCTTTTTCCTCCGGGTTCGAAGAGAACACCCCCCCGCACCTGCCTCTCCTTAAAATATCTGGAATTTCATCATCAAATTCATAAGGATACCCCCCAAAAGAATCCATATAATATATTTTGTTCATTGTTTCATGTCCTCTTCTTCCTACAGATCTTGATTTCTTAATCCTTTTCTACTTGTCCCATCATCATCATATTCAAAAGATTCATCATTGTAATAATCTAAGTTTGAAGAATTGCCATTAGTTTTCAAGGCATTCTTCTTGGGCTAGATAACAACGGGCTAGATAAAAATGACCTCTTAAAAGTCTAAGAGGCCTTTCCTTGATAACCAACTAGATGACCATCATCAAAATTGTAAACCCTCTCACTTTTTTTAGAATTTATAGAAAGTATTTTTTATATGTCGTATTGCTTGTGGAGTAATCCTCAAGCATATGACCAGACTTATTTTCCAAGAAATAAATAGTATTACAATAGATGTTATGCCTACACCCTAGTAATCAGATAAGTATATTCTAACATCTACTGTAGTCTTAAAATTCCATTTTTCTCTCTAGGAATTGGTTTTGAGATTTCATTTCAATTAAATATGAGATAGATGAAAAGAGTTGAAAGTAATATTAACATACCAGTATCATAATTGAATGCAGAAAACTGAATATTAGTCAACGACCAATTTTGTCAATGAATCAATACCATGCACATGATGAGAAAATAGCCAATGAGAAGAGATTGGAGAAATATGAATGTTCTTTTAATGATTATCTCGGTGGGAAGATGAGAAGAAGACAATTGATTTTTGAACATATGCTAAGATTCGGTTATAGTGGTATAAGCCCTTTCCCTCAAAATAGTTATCCAAATAGGATACCATTGCAAAGCATGAGAGACGTAGAGGCACCAAACATAGATGAAGAGGCAACAAATGCAGATGAACATGCAACCTCATATGGAGGGATTGAAGTTAATAGAATGATGAATGTGGGTTTCAAGGATGATTGGCACAAATTGATGGAGGATGATTTAAAACATGTGTATGGTACTTGCAAGTTAAGTCATTTGACAACAATCCTTCTAATTATTAATTTGCAAACAGTGCATGCTTGGACAAATGAGAGTGTTGATGAGTTATTAGCATTTTTACATCAATTGTTACCACCTAACTTCACATTGCCAAAACAATGGAGTGCATGTAAAGCACACATAACTAAGTTAGGCTTAGGGTATGAGAACATCCACACATGTGTGAATGATTGTGTATTATTTCACAAAAATCATGAAAGTGAGACTGAATGTCTGAAATGTAAAGAACCGAGGTATAAATGAGGGTTGAAATCAAGTTCAACACCTAGAAATATTATTCCCCACTTTCCAGAAATCCCACGGTTACTTCGAATGTATAAATATCGAGACATTATTGAGCTTACATAATGGCATGCCCAAAATAAGAGCACCAATGAAAAACAAAGGTATGTGGTTGATTCTAAGATGTGGAAGGAAATTGACAACAAATGGCCTGACAACAAAGGTATGTGGTGGATTCTAAGACGTGGAGGAGACTTCTCTAGGCATCAGGCCTTCCAACAACTCGGGAACATAAAAAAACACTGAAATGTGCCTAAATGACACAGTGATAACTACACACTGATCAACCTATCATACTATGCATCTACAACCATCTGACTGGATCCTCCAATTTTGAATCATTCAGTGCCAGGTGAAAAGACAATGTGAGAGATTGTTTAAGACTGGTACATAAATTACAATGATCAACCATACATCATCCTACAATATGCAACCCTCAACCAGATCCTCTGATTCCGAGGGTTTAAACAGCTGACAGACAAAACAAAAGAAAAGAGAAGTTGTCTCCCATTAATTTGACAGTCTCAAATCAAAATACATAACCAGAGATTCCTTAGAAACTTTACAGTTGGGAGCTTAGCTTAACCATCAATAACTACAAAAATGGAAAAAATGCCTACATATACTCAAAGCAAAACAACAACAGTGAAAACAAGACACTGCATTAAAAACATTGCGTCTGTATGTCTACTAGCAGTCTGTGCATCTAGTCTCTGAATGGTCGTGCACTTATGACAGATGCAATCAGACTCTTGAAAACCATGCAGATGAATCGACATGCCTTTAATCCTTTTTCAGAAATTCCATTTATTGTGGAGATGATTTCTAACCACCCCCAACAAATTCAATAACTACTTCCTTGGGATCGGGAATATCCCCGATCAAATCTACCTTTTGGGATGTAAAGGGCTTCTCATGGTGCCACCTGCATATGCCAATTGTTTGCTTGGATGAAGGGGGCACACGATGGTGCATGAACAAAGGTTAGGTGGGGATGATTTGGCATGCTTGGCGTGGAAAGGGGATGGGGAGTGACCAAGGAGACGACAGGGGTGAAACACATGGAAAGAGGGAGGATACATCAGTTATGGTGGGACGACGCAGAAGGGAGCGGGACAGATGTCAAAATATGAGGAGGAGTGAAAGGAAGTGGGCCATGTCACATATACAAGTGGAGAATAGATGGAAGGGGAGAATATAGCACAGAAGGTGACATGGTAGGAGGGGGCCCCATGACAATTCCACTCCATTC
>JZKD02S0184710.1:258970-281053 GCA_000966675.3 Picea glauca | reverse complement strand
ATGCACTAGCCCTTTAAAACTTTGGGATAAATGGGTTTTACAATTTTCTCTTTTCGCCTAAGGGGATGCTTCTTTTAAGAAAATACTCCATACATGATTATATGCTAACATTAGGCTCCATGGGGGATGGCATGCCCCCTGTGGGCTGTCAAGAACTCCTTTGTAGTTTCAGTGCCTTGTTGTTGGGTTATGGAGTCATTGTCAAAACTTAACAATAAAAGAAAAACAATATTTACAAATGCAGAAGAGCCATGTGTGGCTCAAGAAAAACATCTCTTCAGGAAATGCCCATTCACAGGGCCATTGAAAACTTCTTGACCCTTCAACTCCCGTAACCTGTAGGTATTATTTGAAAATACTTCAGAGATTTTGAAGGGCCCGACCCATAGGGCTTCAAATTTGTCATGCTTTCCCTTGTCTTGCTTAGGAGCATCTCATTTTAGTACTAGATCTCCCATCTGGAAATCTTCCTTCTTGGACTTCCTATCAAAAGCCTATTTGATCTTCTACTGATGGTCCCGAACTTCGTTCATCACCTACTCTCTGGACTGCTGGACCTCTACCAGCTGATGAATTCTTCTAATCATATCATCAGGCTCTCCTTGATAATCCTGGAGGAATTTTTCTACAGGCATGGCTAACTGAGAAGGAAAGATAGATGTTGTCCCATAAACCAATTGGAAAGGGGAGATTCCTATGGATCTCTTTGTGGTCACTCGATTAGCCCATAGAGTGAATTTCAGCTTTGAATCCCAGGCCTTTTTGTTGTCCTCTAACAGTGTTTTGATGATCCTTATCAGGATCTTGTTGGAGGACTCTGCTAAATCATTTCCCTAGGGATAGAATGGGGTGGAGTGAATCAGTTTGATCCCAAATTTCCCACAGAATTTGACCAATGATTCAAATTTGAAAGATGTTGCGTTATCAGTAACAATCTTACTTGGGCAACCGAATCTTGTGATGAGGTCCTCTAAGAACCCCAATGATTATCTTGTGGGAAGCATTCCTGGTGTGGATAGCTTCTATCCACTTGGTAGAGAAATCTGTGGCATTCAAGATCCATATGTGTTGTCCACTGGAAGTAGGGTGGATCTCCCAAATAAATTCTAGGCCCCACTGCTGGAAAGGTCTCGAAACAACCACAGGTTTTAAAGGAAGAGATTTAAGCTGTTGCTTTCCTAAGAACCTTTGGCATTTGATGGAGGCTCTGACCTCTCTACAGACGTCGGTGAATAAGGTGGGCTAGTAGTACCCAGCCCTGAGGATTTTGTAGGCTATGGTTTTCCAGAAATGGTGCCCTCCACATAGGCTATCATGAAATTCAATAATGGTCGTTTGAGCCTCTTATGGATTCATACATTTTAAAAGCATCCCCAGGGGGTCTTTCCAATATAAAACTTGATCAACAAGATAGTATTTGACTGCTTTGAGATTTAGAGCTCTTGCCTTGCTCCTTTGCAGGCCATGACGAGGCCACAAATCTTGCAGAAAATATATGACATCCTTGTACCAAGGACATCGCGCCAATGGGGGTTTTGCTTGAGGTTCTACATCAGACAGTTTATTTTGTTGATTTTCTGAGCATTCATTAATGAAACTTACCCCCAAATATTTGCAATTTGTTTCACCCAATAGCTTGGCTAAACCTTGACCTTTGATCAATTTGGTAGACCTTATCTCTAGATCAAACTCGAGGATCTTGTCTATCCATTTACTCCTCCTCCCGTCTATGTTAGGTTGAATAAGAATGTCCTTCACAGTAGCTGAGGGAACATAGGAAATTATTTTTGACTGTAGGACATAGACTCTAAAATATTTGAGAGCTTTCACTAGGGCATAGGCCTGCTTCTCCATGATGTCATACCTGACCTTAGCATCCCTTAACACTCTGCTAAAATAGGAAATAGGCTGCTCCATCTCGGCATCATTTTTTTGTAGTAAAACAACAACCAATGTGTCAGATGAGGCAAAGGAGAAAATAAGAAAATCCTTTGAGTAATTGGGACTGATAAGCACGGGAGCTTCATTCAATGCTTTTTTTATCTGCTCAAAGGAATTTTGAGCCTCAGAAGTCCACCTTACTTCATTTTCGTTTCTCAACATGGTTGTCATGATCTTTACCATCTCAGCTAAGTTAGAAACAAACATGCTTAGAAAATTAATTTTACCAAGGAAAGATTGGACTTATTTCCTGGATCTTGGGATTGACAAGGCTTGGATTGCTTCAACTCTACTAGGATCAATCTTGACTCCTACTACTGATACTATGTGGTCCAATAACTTTCCCTCCTTCATGGCGAATGAAGATTTTTTGGGATTCAATGAAAGGCCAAAACTCCCGCATTTTAGAAAAATCTTCCTGAGATGACAACAATGTTCTTTATCAGATTTGGAAAACATTGTGATGTCATCCAGATAGATGACCACAAACTTATCCTTTTCCCCAATGAAAGCTATGTCCATGGCTCACTGAAAAGTTTCCCCACGTTCATCAATCCAAAGGGCATTTTAGCATACATGAACGTGCCCCAAGGAGTGGTAAACGTTGTCTTTTCTCTATCCTCAGGTAGAACAGAGATTTGATTGTAGCTAGAGAAGCCATCAATCATGGAAATCCTAGATGATCTTGTCACCCTCTGCAATATATGTTTCATCTTTGGCAGGGGGTAATTGTCCTTCCTTGAGCTCCTGTTCAGGTTTCTAAAGTCTACACAGAGTTTGATTTCCCCATACTTCTTCCTTATTGGGACCAAGTTGGCCACCCACTCTAAATATCTCAATGTCACAATGATCTGGGTGTGTATCAACTCTTTCACCTCTCTCTCCATGGTAGGCAACAACATAGGATTGATCTGTCTTAGTTTCTTCTTAAATGGCTTTACCTCCTTTTTCAATGGGATTTTATGCTCAATGACAGAAGTGTCATAAGTCTTGAGGTCTTCATAGGTCCAAGTGAAAACATCCACAAACTCCCTCAATAATTCTTCTCCTTTGTCAGGCTTCTTGACAATTTGACAAACCTAGGTTCAATCTCGGTGCCAATGTTGCATTGAGTTGTATCAACATCATCATCTGAGGTTTTCCCCTTTAATGCCACATCATTTTTATCAAAAATCCTTTCCAAAGGAACCAATCCCTTTGGAATATGATTGTTGGGCAACTGCACAATGTCATGCTCTACAATCTTACTTAGAAAATTACTGTTATCAAGATTTGCTTCGGAAACAGGGTCTTAATCAATATGCAGCGCTGAAAATTCTTCAACAGTCTCCAAAAATATTTTGATCTCAAGATCATCCTTGAACACCTTCCAATGTTTAACATTGTCAGGTATGGAGGGCCTATATTTTACTTATACATCATATATGAATTTGCGTGGTAGGGGAACTTTGAAATTGCTTGCTGATGTAGCCAGAGAATCAACCACTGTGTTCTTCTCTCTTGGAATGAATGAAATGTTAAATACTGAGAAAAAACTGTCAATTAGGTCCCATACCTCATTTATGTAACTACTAAGTCAAGGATGCTTGGCCTAATAAATGTTTCTGATCTTCTAGACTATCAACTCTGCATCTCTGAACACTGCTACCTCTTGAATCCCCATTTCCTTTGCATCTCTTAAACCTAAAACCAGGGCTTCATATTCTGCCACGTTGTTGGTTGTATCAAACTCTAGCCCATGAGCGAAATTTAGCCCCTAAAATCATTAGCAGGGTTCCCCCAAATCTTTTTATCCGGGATCTTGACAACAACATACCAAACTTGGGGGGAACATCAACTACTACAATGTCCATGACCACACTTTTCATGGGCAGCTGAAACAAGGTCACAACCAGATCTTTGATGACTCCTAGACATTGAACTTTCCTGGAGTCAAAGGAATAAAGGTCATGATAGGCTCTAGTGACTTCTAGTCCTAATTATTCCATGACATTTTTGGCCATGAGGTTGTGGGAAGCCCCTGAATCCATCAAACAGTTGTGCAACACCTTTTCATGTATGTTCAAGGATGTGTAGAAGGGAGGGGAATGAATCATTTCTATCATTTACCATAGGACCTAGGATGACTGCAGGATTTTCATCTTGCAAATTGATGGAGTCTGTGGGATGGCACGAGGTTTCAGACTATAACAGTTTGAAGAGGAATTTTTTTAACACTTCATGTTCGATCAGTTCGAAGAGGGGCATAGGGATTCTGATTTTTTGAATTTCATGCTCAAAGTTAAAAGAGGATGAGAACTTTGGAATTTCCCTTACTTTAGGAACATGAATCTGGACCATTGGAGAGAGGGGTTGGGCCTTCTTACCTTTGTTGTTGTCTGCTACTTCATTAGCAGGTTTCTCCATTCTAGTGAGTTGTTCAAGAACATCAAGTGCTCTTGTATTCTTCTTGGATCTTAGGTTATACTTGTTTTGGTTGTTGCTAGCCTTGTCTCCCTTGCTCAAATTGTTTACCTGACTGTCCATGAGAGATTCCTTGTATGCTAATTGAGTGAGATGAGGAAAAGGATAAGTATCTCCAAAGCAGTGGATTTTAAGATCAAGCTCATCTATTTCCCCTTCTTCATCATTAGCTACAAAATTATTTTGAAGAGGGGCCTGAATCTTCTGATCTTCTCTATCTCTTCCCCTCTGGTCCCTTTGCATAATCTAGGGAGCATTATTATTTGGCCTCCTGAAATTCCCTTTGTTTTCGGTATTATGAGGATATCTATATGTTTGCTTCCCCTCCACCTTCATTTTCTCCATCTCTGTAGACAGATACTTCACTATCTTGGTCAATTCATCCACTTGAGGGTGAGGCACAGAAGGGATAGAAGTTGAGACTTCAAATCTTCCCTTTCTCCTATCTTCATCAGTCTTATTTCTCAGTCTATCAACTGCCAATACATTAGATTCCACTTCTATGGTTTCATATTTCATTTGAGCTAGGGAGGTAGCTCTTCTTTCTCTCAATAGAAGGCATAAGTCAGGGTCAAAAGCATTAGCATAAGATATTTAAGCGGAGGCTTCTGTGGGTTTTATCTCAGCAGGGATCTTATCATACATCTTATTGAATCTTTTGGAGAAGTTAGAGATAGACTCTCCTTCCTTTTTCTTCAAGGATCCAACTCTATCATGTAATACATGAAATATTTTTTATCTCCCCACTACCTCAGGAATGCATTATCTAGAGCTTCAATCCTGGAAATAGATCTGGGGGCCAATCCCCTAAACCATTTCCTTACCTCACCATCAAGGCTCTGGATCAAGACTTTCATCCAGACACCTTAATTTTCAATGTTCAAGTTGTCTGTTTAACTGTAGAAGGCAACAAGGTGTTCTTCCGCAGTTATGTCCTCTTCCCCAGTGAATTTAGGCATATATTTCAAGTAATCTCCAACAGGGAGAGGATTCATAGGCTGAGGTAGGATTAAGGGGGAATATCTGGTAGCCACTATAGAATCCATTCTATTTAGAGGGGGATTATCACCTGCCATAGGAACAATAGGTGTAGGGGAACCAGGAGGAGATGAGGTTTGAATCAGAAAGACAGGAACTGAGCTGACAGGACGGGAGGGGAACAATAGAAAATTTGGAGAACAAGTTTGTGGGCTAAAAGGGCCAGAAGTTTCCCTTTCTTCAACAACCATGGTAATAGGAGAATAGGTGGTAAAACACAGGGTAGGAAAATATTCAGAGGTGATAGGTCTGAATCAGGGTACCACCTTGGGGGAGAGGGGAGTGACAAGGGTGTCTCCTACCAATTCAATACCGAGAGGAGAAAACTCAGCAGGAACACTCCCAAAATTTAGACTACGGGAAACTCCAACAGAAGGTAAATAAACATGATGAGATGAAGGTGTTGGAGTTTGTATAAAATCATGAAAATCATCAAAAATACCTAGTTTAGCAGTAGAAGTACCTCCTCCAGAGGACTTTCCCTTTCTGATAATCTTCTCTAGGTCAGCTTTAGCTGGCGCTAACGACAGCTGAGGAGTAGACCTTGTATGTCTGCCTCTAGAAGCCACGACTGAAAAAATGGGGTCGCCCAATGGAGTCATGTCAGTGGAGTCACCAAGTGCACAGTAGCAATCTCAATAGTTCTGATATATGATGCACCTTCAAAATCAATTAATCATTGTCATTCAATCCCGAGGAAGATATTCAACTTCATCCCCAACAACGGCGCCATAAATGTTGGCATCAAAAGTCACTCCTGGATTGCGGCAGAAGAAGAGCCCAACACTCATCAGTTTTATGTCATAAATAATGTAATGGGGGTGATCGAATGGAGGTAAACTCAGAACAATATTGTTTGACTCAAAAAACTAGGCCAAAAATTCATAGGGAAGTGAGAGCCACAACTAACTTCAGCTAGTAATTTGAGTTAAAGCGAGAGTAGAGGGAAGACTTAGGAGAAAAGGGAGTAGACTGCTCTGGGCATCATGCCTTCCAACAACTTGGGAATAGAAACAAACACTGAAATGTGCCTAAATGACACAATGATAACTGCACACTGATCAACCTATAATACTATGCATCTACAACCATCCGACCGGATCCTCCAATTTCGAATCATTCAGTGCCAGGTGAAATGACAATGTGAGAGACTATTTAAGACTAGTGCAGAGATTGTAGTGATCAAACATACATCATACTACAATATGTAACCCTCTACTGAATCCTCTAATTCCGAGTGTTTCAAACAACTGACAGACAAAACAAAAGAAAAGAGAAGCTGACTCCCATTAATTTGACAGTCTCAAATTGAAATACATAACCAGAGCTTCCTCAGAAACTTTACAGTCGGGAGCTTAGCTCAACCATCGATAACTACAAAAATGGAAAAAATGCCTACATATACTCAAAGAAAAACAACAACAGCGAAAACGAGACACTGCATTAAAAACATTGTGTATGCATGTCTACTGGCAGTTTGTGCATGTAGTCTCTGAACGGTCCTGCACTTATGACAGACGCAATCAAACTCCTAACAACCCTGTGGATGAATCGACATGCCTTTAATCCTTTGCCGGACTTTCCATTTATTGTGAAGACGATGTATAACCACCCCAAAAAACTTTAATAACTGCTTCCTTGGGATCGAGAACAACCCCAATCAAATCTTCCTTTTGGGACGTGGAGGGATTCTCATGGTGCCACCTGCATACGCCAACTGTCTGCTTGGAAAGATTTGTAGGCAGGGGTGATGAAGGGATCACATGATGGTGCATGAACAAAGGTGAGGCAAGGATGATTTTGTGTGCTCGGCATGGAAAGGGGAAGGGGAGTGACCAAGGAGACGGCAGGGGTGAAACACATGGCAAGAGGGAGGATACATCAGTTCTGGTAGGACAATGTAGAAGGGATCGGGATAGATGTCAGAAGACGAGGAGGAGCGAAAGGAAATGGGCCATGTCGCATGGACAAGTGGAGAATAGATGGCAGGGGAGAAGATAACACAAGAGGCGACACAGTAGGAGGGGGCCCCATGACAATACCACTCTATTCCGGACCCCCCCCCCCTTTGTTAAAGGTAGAATGACGAGGGGGCTTCGGAACGAAACTTAGGCCGTATATATCAACAGGTAGATCTTGACCATCCAAATATACCTTCTCGTTAAAATAACGCACCAGCCCTTTAAAACTTTGGGATAAATGGGTTTTCCAAATTTCTCTTTTCGCCCAAGGGGATGCTTCTTTTAAGAAAATACTCCATACATGATTATGTGCTAACAGTACTCTAACTAACCATCCTTACCGGACCTTCGGGATCTGCCTAGTAATCAAAATATTCCATAGGATATAAATTCATAAATGTAACACCCCAGGTTTTGAGCCTCGTATTAAATAATGTATTTTGTTAATTTTGAAGAGGCTAGAGGGCCCAAAAAATTAAAAGAGGCTAATATGCCTAAGAAATGTAATGTTTTGATCATTATTAATAATAAACACATCGTTGGTTGCTAGATGAACAAGGACTAGAGTTATAAGGGGCTATGATTCAACAAGAGAGGGGGATTGAGGGGCTAAATGTTTATTTCCTATTTTAATTACCTTTTTGTCTAAGGGAGTGGATCAGTTATGTGAGATTCTTGGGGGAGGCTAGGAGGTTCTTTATCCCACATGAAATACTTAAACCCACCCCTGGTCTATTGTGGGGGGTTCTCTCATTCACTTTTTCACTGGCTAACTAGGTCATTCGTTCACTCACTTTCCAACTTGTTCTTTCATTCCATTCTTACCTATCACTCATTCATCCTTCCTCATCTATGTCATGGCTTGGGGAAAGGGAAACGAACTTCCGAAGAGTAGCCATGGTATTGTTGGCTATAGTGGTGATTGGTTTAATCTAGCCATGACTTGAGGCCTGCATGTCTAAGATGCATTGGCCCATGTCCATCATTTTTGATAGCTACGAGTCCTGAGAGTTCCATCATGGATATTCTAGACCAGTTGTGTTGGATCCCTGGAAGGAGAAATAATTCTTGAGGAACTGTGTGGTAGAGAAGGGTGGAGGTCCATTCTCTTGGGTGGTGCAGGCTGGGTAGAAGAGAGATGGGTACTTGAATTGCTGCGAGTGCTGGGAAGGCTTGTAAGAGCTTGAGTGTCGACTGGTTTGGGAAGCCAAGTAACACTCTGGAACTGTCCTTGTGGCTCGAGGGTGACACTTCTGTTGAGATTTGGAACAATAGTGTTTACAGTTTGGTGGAACATCCTTGGTCTGCAGCCAGTTGGTGTCTTTTTTATAAAGATAAGTGATCGCAGTTATGGTATTATTTAACTTTATATGAATGTATTTCGCTGTGTATTTATTTATCATTTAATTAAATCTTTAGAATATGCATGCTTGTTGGTTATTGTTGTGCATGTTGTTATATCTTTTCTTTTGTGCATCCTTATTAATTTAAAAGGGTATCGGTAAGAGAAATAAGTCCAAGTGTTGGCTTGAAGGTAGCATACCCTGGCCTGTGGGTGGAGAGGTATGTTACAGATGGTTTTAAGAGCTTCTAGTTGAAACACCAGGTCGGTATGGACCAGTTCTATTGGTAATAGTCTCATGGTTGAGATGAATTCCGACCTTGAAGTTGAAAATCTTAGGAGGAATGGCGTTGAAGAGTATATGCAGGAGCTAGAATGTCATAGATCCTTTGTAAGGGATCGAAGGATCATGATTGCCCCTTTCTAATTTGGGAGCGATCTCCATTGTGGGATCAAGAGAGATCAATGATCATTGAATCAGAGGGTAGGTGAACAAGGGTCGTTCGATGAAGGTGAAGGAAAAGTTTGAGTAGGTTTAATTCTCAACCGTCAAATATGCGTGCGAGCGAATGTGAGCTGCAAATCTCATGGAAGTTCGGAGGATTGACACTCCGAGAGAAGAAATCCCTCATGTTTCATGCATGAAAATATCCCAAAGCCCAAATTCCATAGTTAATATAGACTGTCCATTAAGGAAGACCCATGTCAACAGATTGGCTAGCTCAGGAATTTAGATTTTGGGAGAATTGGAGTGTGCCAGTGTGGAAACTTTCGAAGTTTGAAGTTTCGAAGCCCAAAATTTTGAAGTGTCGTGGCTCATGGGAGTCACCTAGGATGAAGTGGACACATGGGATGTGTACCACGTGTCAGTGAGTTTTGAACCTATGGAATATTGAAATGTCAGTTAGAATGTGAAACGTGTCACCTGCCTAATTGGGCCACATGTTTTCTTCTAGTATTTCTCCACATGGAGACAGATCGTGCAGTTCAGAGATTGGGCACTCCGAAGGAAAAATATATGACAGTTTGTGTTGGGTCGCAAATTCTCGAAGGCTCGAAGTCTGGAGTATATATCAATCATTTCTCCAAGAAGACATGTGCTAGTAGATATTATAGTTGAGAGACCTGGTACTCCAAGGATTTTCAAGTCTCTACAAGTGAAAAGTATCAAATCCCAAAGTTGCGAAGGCACACAGACCATCGATTTACGATCCATTTGGGACCTTTCTCAATCGTTGGATCAAGCAGTGGAAGGATAGGGTAAGAACTTTGGTGAATTGTCACTCCATGGGAGTTGAGAAGCACTAGAACTAAATGTCCCATACCCCCGGAGCGCTGAATTAATAGAGTGTCCCAACACTTGATTAAGTCATAGACCATAGACCTCATGAAGCTTGCATATGGGGGTAGGGTCGTCCATTTGACGAGAGATTAAATATCGACTGTTCGATCCTTGTGGTGGATATAATGGATATTTCAGCGAAGGGTAACTCTGGGAGGAAACAAGAGTTGATAATAGAGAACAGATGAAGGACGAAGTCCAGAGGACTTGGTCCCAACACTAGTCCCATGCGCAGAATGAAATTCTTTGTTATCCAAGGATGACAGGACACTGTTATTTTGAGGATAATGTGGATATATTATTCATGAACTGAGAAGAAAAAAGGACCTGTAGCATTGCTTGGAAAAATTCTTTATATGCATAATTCTAACAAAATGGTCACTTGCACATTTTGCAGAATTAAGATATTTAAACATATCAACTTGGAATGGAGATTCGATAGATGGAATAAGGTGAGGGAGCCTCCAGTCATGATAGAGAGGTCGAAGGAAAAAATACTAGAGTTGGTAATGCAGAGATGAAGTCCAATGGATGCAAGGGCAGAGGAGAGAAAGAAACATTAATAGAAACTATAAGAAGCTTAAAAATAGAAGTGCAGAGATACAAACAAGAGAATGAGAGGAAAGTCAAATAAATTCTCGAGTGCTTCAGAGCTTAAACCAATTGCAAAGAAAAACGAGGAATGGATCCGAGCAAGGGGAAGAAGGAGGGTTTCGTGAAAGGAGAGATGTTCATGGAAGAGATGTTTATTCAAGAAGTTCTAGAATAACTCATATACACCACTTATCTCCTCACTCAGTAATAAATTTGATGAATCTGAATATTTCGTAAGCAATCCAGAGGTGTCTCCCGTTAGGCACCAAAGAAGGAGACAAGAAGTGGATAGTTTGCAAGGAGAGTTGAGGAAGCTTAAGCCACCCTCCTTTGCTGGTAAAAAAGAAAGGGAAGATGATGTTGAAGCATGGTTTCTTGGACTCAGGAGATATTTTCAATTGCATAACTATTCATCAAACCTAGAAGCTAGAATTGTCGCCTACCATTTACATGGGAAAGTTGCAATGTGGTGGAATCAACTGAAGCAAGTTGAACATATTAATGAGAAGACGATCACTTGGAAGTAGTTCAATAAGTACTTCTAGAAGGAGTACCTCTCAGAGCATTTCTATGATAAGAAAATGAAAGAGTTCTTTGAGCTCAGGCTGGGAAGCATGACTATGGAAGAATATGAGAAGAAGTTCTTGGGGTTGTTAAAGTATGTCGGGTTCATTAATTATGAGAAGGTGAAAATAAAAATATTTCTAAGTGGAATACCGATATTTTATAAAGAAAAGAATAGGTATGATGAGCCCAAGACCTTGACCGAGTCCATCGAGAAGGATAAATACTTGTATGAGAAAGGCCAGGGAAGAGAATCCATGTAGAAATCTTGGAAGGATAAGAAGGAGGATAAGTCTGATCAGGGGAGGAAAGAATTAAAACCTCCCTTCAATAGGAATGAGCCTAATAGAAATCATCAAGGTCAGTATGCTAAGGGTGAATCCAAGAAATAAAACATCTTCGGAAAAAGAGGAAGACCACCAATCCAACTTTGGGGATGCAAAGAAGATCACGTGTACAAGGATTGCCCACATAGAAAGGATAGAGTAAAGACTGCACACAACATACAAGAGGCTACAATAGTCGAAGATATGAAAAGGATTTATGCAGCCTTAGATGATCCAAAATCATAATACCAGTCCAATATGATCGAGGTGGAAGGTAAGATCATAAATCAACTTGTTGTTATTTTAATTGTTTTGTGAACAATTCATTGTTACATTGATCCTAAAATAGTGGATAGATTACATTTGGGGAAAAGTAATCTTGGAAAATCAGGTTTGGTTCAGTTAGTCACTAGAACCAAAAGGAAAATCCATGATATGGTCATAAGTTGTTCCATAAGTCTCAATGGTGTGAATATTAGTGTTGATATGAATATCATACCCTTGGGGTCTTATGATATTCTAATTGGAATGGATTGGTTGGAAAAGCATCATGTTCTCCTAGATTGTCATAGCAAGACATTTACCTGTATTGATGGAGATGGAAAATAGATCACTATGAAAGGAGTTCCAAGACCCATCTCTATAAGGGAGATTTCAGCCTTACAACTGAAGAGATGTTTTAGAAAATGATTTCAATTGTATGCAGATCATGTGGAAGATCCAAAAAATACAAAGGGGCCAAGCCTTGAATATTTCTCGGTACTACGGGAATTTGAAGATGTATCCCAAGAAATACCAGCGCTGCCACCAAGAAGGGAGATATATTTCTCAATTGATTTAGTGCCAGGAGATGCGTCAATGTCAAAAACACCTTACATAATGAGAACACCAGAGTTAAAATAATTACAAATGCAGTTGGAGGAATTGTTGAAAAAAGGGTACATACGTCTAAGTGTTTCACCTTGGGGATCACCAATACTTTTTGTCAAAAAGAAGGATGGAACCTTGAGGTTGTGTATTGACTTTCGACAACTGAATAAGTATACTATAAAGAACAAGTATCCTCTACTGAGAATTGATGACCTCTTTGATCAGCTAAGATGAGCAAAGATATTTTCAAAGATTCACCTGAGGTCGAGATACCATGAGGTAAGAATCAACGAAGAAGACATTCATAAGACATCCTTGAGGACTAAGTATGGGAATTATGAATTTGTAGTGGTTCCATTTGGACTGACCAATGTAGTCTTTATGTGCTTAATGAATGGCATATTAAAAAATTATTTGGATAAGTTTGTCATAGTATTCTTGGATGACATACTTGTCTATGCCAAGTCTGAAGAGGAGCATGGAAATCACTTAAGATTGGTATTGCAAGTGCTGAGAGAACATCAGTTGTATGTCAATATGAGTAAGTGTTATTTTTATCAAAATCAGATCCATTACTTGGGACACATTATTTCAGAGCAGGGCATAGCAGTAGATCCAGAGAAGATTGAAGCCATTAGAGGATGGCCAACACCCATAAATGTGTCAGAAGTTAGATATTTTATGGGATTAGCTAGTTACTACAGAAGGTTCATAGTAGGGGTTCTCTAAGATTTCTTATCCCATCACTTCTTTGCAAAATAAGGGAACTAAATTTGAATGGGCACCTAAGTGTGAAGAGAATTTTAATTTGTTGAAGGAATTACTTACTAGTTCACCTATGTTAAATATTGTTGAACCAAATGAAAATTTTGTGGTATGTACAAATACATGTAAGGAAGGACTTGGGGGAGTCCTCACACAAAATGGACATGCCATTGGTTATAAGTCCAGAAATCTTAAGGAACATGAGAGGAACTATGTCATGCATGACTTGGAGCTTGCTTCCATTACTCGCGGATTGAATATGTGGAGGAATTATCTCATAGGGAAGAGATTTGATTTAAGGACATACCATATTGGTCTGAAGTATCTCTTTGAACAACCAACCTTGAATGCTAGGCAAACAAGATGGATGGAATTTTTAAGTGAATATGACCTCGATATCAAGCATATAAAAGGAAAAGAGAGTAATGTTTCCGATGCACTTAGTATAAGAGTGCATCTCATGCATGCTACTGCTGTCAATATGCATCAATCATACTTCAAGAGAATAATTTTAGATGATCTTGTTACAGATCAACATTACCTATAGGTAAAGAAATCTTACAGCAAGGAGATGTACAACAAAAAATAAAGGAGTATGAGATAAAGGGAGATGGATTACTTATGCATAAGAGTAGAATCTATGTTCCTAGTTTCGGAGAACTGAGGAAATTGGTATTGAATGAAATGCATGATGTTTTTTATGCAGGATATCCTGGTTACCAAAAAACAATTAAAGCAGTAAGAAGCCAATTCTTTTGGATGGGAATGAAAAAGGATGTTGTTTATTACATCGTTCGATGTATGGAATTCCATAAGGTGAAGGCTGAGCATAGGCACCCAACAGGTTTTCTGTAGCCATTACCAATCTTAGAGAAGAAATGGGAAGTGATAATCATTGATTTCATAACTAAATTACCTAGTACAACAAGACAACATGATTCAATCATGGTAGTGGTTGAAAAATTAACAAAGGCTGCTCATTTTGTTCCTGTAAAAACAACACATACAATGGATAATATTGCATAGGTTTACATGAGGGAGATTTCTAGGCTACATGGGATACCTAGGACAATTGTCTCAGATAGAGATACAAAGTTTACCTCCATTTTATGGAGGGGATTTTTTAAAGGATTTGGTACAAATCTAAACTCTAGCACATCATACCATCCACAGTCATATGGGAAAACAAAGAGGGTCAACCGAGTAATTGAAGATATGTTGAGAATGTATGTGATGGAAAAGCCATCTAAGTGGGAATATTACTTACACTTGGTTGATTTTTCATATAACAATGGGTATCAAGATTCATTGAGAATGAGCCCATTTGAAGCCTTGTATGGTAGGAAATGCAATACTCTAGTGAGTTGGGACAACCCAACAGATAGAGTGGTACTTGGTCTGGATTTTCTCAAGGATATGGAAGACCATATGGTTAAGATCAAGAAAAGTTTAAAGGAAGCTCGGGATAGACAGAAAGTTTATGCAGATAAGAACATGACAACTAGAGAATTTAAAGTAGGAGAGTGTGTACTTTTGAAAGTGAAGCCCAAAAAAATCTCTTTGAAATTGGGTAGTTGTACAAAGATGGTAGCTAGATTTTGTGTTCCATTTGAAATATTGGGCATAATAGGGCTAGTTGCATACATGCTTGCATTGCATGCTTCCATGAATGTGCATAATGTATTTCATGTCTCTTTGCTAAATAAATATGTACATGATATTAACCATGTTATTGATTGGCATCCGATTCGGGTAGAGACAGAGGCAGAATTTCAGGTCTAGCCAGTGCAGGTATTGGAAAGAAAAGTCAAAATGCTCTGGAATCGAGTTATAGAGTCGATAAAAGTTTAGTGGATCTGCTACAGTCCTGAAGATGATACCCGGGAGCATGAAGATGCCATGTGGGAAGAGTACCCACAACGTTTTGAATAAATTTTAAGATTTTGATCTCTATTTTGTATATGCACTAAGGATAGTGCCAAAATAAGGGGGAGGGGATGTAACACCCCAGGTTTTGAGCCCCATATTAAATAATGTATTTTCTTAATTTTCAAGAGGCTAGAGGGCCCAAACAATTAAAAGAGGCCAGTGTGCCTAAGAAATGTATTGTTTTGATCATTATTAATAATAAACACATCGTTGGCTACTAGACAAATGAGGACTAGAGTTATAGGGGGATATGATTCCACAAGAGAGGGGGATTGAGGGGATAAATGTTTATTTCCTATTTTAATTACCTTTTTGTCTAAGGGAGTGGATCAGTTAAGTGAGCTTCTTGTGAGAGGCCAAGAGGTTCTTGATTCCCCCAAAAATACTTAAAACCGCCCCTGGTCTATTGGGGGTGTTCGCTCATTCACTCGTTCACTGGCTAAATGGTTCATTCATTCACTTGATTTCCCACTCGTTCTTTCATTCCATTCTTACCTATCACTCATGCATCATTCCTCATCCGTGTCTTGGCTTGGGGAAAGGGAAACAAAATTTCGAAGAGTATCCATGGTATTGTTGGTTGTAGTGGTCACTGGTGTAATCCAATTGTTGTAACCTGGGTATGCACCCCTACCTCTCCTCTCTCCTTTCCCTATGCCTTCATCGAGTTTTTCCTCTTTGGGTTGATTAAGTTAGTTTCCCATTACTGAGTGACTTGGTTCTTATCCGTTTCTTTCTTGATTGAGTCTTTGCACATTTCTGTTGCTATTGTTTCTTGAAGGATAAGTACATGTCATATTTGGTTTGGAATGATTGTCATCATGTTTTCCATTGATTTAGATCACCACAGGTTGGCCAAGCCTTTTCTGTATGCATAGGAAACGTCCATGGACAAATGCAACAATCCAGAGTGGTCAATTTAAGACTCATATTGTGGGAACAGATAGGTTAACTTCTGATGGTGGTGATCCATCAAGACAATCAGATCGACAGTTTTTGCATATTCGAAGTGTTGAAATCACACAGGGTTTAACATCAAGAATTATCTGAATTCCCAAAGAGCCGAAGTCCCAAAGTCCTGAAGTGAATATGGATTGTCCATCAACAAGGACACATGGAGGAAGATCTTTCACTTCAGAGACTTAGCATTCTAAAGGTTTGCGAAGCATTAGAGAAAGAATTACTTGAAGTCCCAAAGAGCCGAAGTTTCGAAGTCCCAAGAGTCTACCATGTCACTTCAGGCCCATACTAATTCAAGAGAAATTCATGCCTCACAATCCAAAAATCCTGAAGCTTGAACACCTAAAGTCCCGAAGTGAATCTAGACCTTCCATCAGCAAGTACACATGGCGACAGATCTCTCTCTTCGGATATATGATACTTCAAAGGATTGCATGAGAAACGAGACAGAAAATCATGAAGCTTGAACTCCCAAAGTGAATCTGGATCGTCCAAACCCAGATACCACGTGGAGGTAGACCCCTCACTTTGAAAATGCGACACTTGGAAGGATTGTAAGAATTATGCATTGAAAAGTCCCAAAGCCCGAAATCCCAAAGTGATCGCAAACCGTTGATCTCAAATCAACAAGAACTGTTGATCCTTGTAGCAGTTAAATATCACCCGGATCATAGAGTCCAATTTGATCAACAACCATGCTTCATTGCAGGGACGTATACTGCTCGAACATTAATTTTCCAAAGTTGTCCCACAATTGGAACCATGGTATTGTTGGAAGGGTACGTGAAAACTTGTGGGGGATTGTGGAGGTTAGAGTGGTGTGGACCCAAACCACCTTCCAAAACTTTCAAAATAACAATCTTAAATGACATCAGGTCACCGCATCACCTCCACTCACCTTCACCACATCACCTCCACTCACCTCCACTTCATCTACATCCACGACATCCACCTCCACACATCTTGTATTCCTATTGGATGCTTGAATCCACGTCTTCATGTTCACAGATAGGTCATCACAATGAAATAGAGGATAAGGGTCAGTTACAATTGAGATGGAGTATGAATAGCTTCTGAAATCTCAAACACAGACAAAGAGTTAAGTCTCAATCGCAAGTCGACGCAGATTGGTTCGAGAACACTTTAGTAGACTACCTCTTCCTCAAGAAGACATCTTCTCATGCAACCAGTTGTCTTCAGTGGCCTCTAATATCTCACAGGCATGCCATTACTCAACACAATGCTTTTTTATGTCACTCCAATGCCTATTTTCTACCAAGTCAGTTCCTCCAGCACATGCATCAGTTCTGTCTCAAAGACAGTAGTAGTTTTTAGTTGATTAATTCCAGTATTTTCTTAGATTAGATACAAGAGTGGTCTTATCTGTGTGATAAGAACCACTCTTGTTGATTAAGTCTAGTGTCCTTGTGAATTCAATAATTTTTTCTACAAACAGTTACCTAAAATTAGGTCTCAGTCCCCTAAGGACGAGAACCTCTACAACTCTGTTAAATAGGGGGTCTTTGAATGTTTTGAGGGTCGGTTTTTTTGGGAAATAATAACATTACATCATACTGGTTGGACCCATTCTATGAATCGATTAAATCTCTCTAATTGGTTAACATACTCTTGATGACAGTGTTTTGTTCAAATCTTCATGTGTTTTTATCTTATCTTGAATGCATTTTTTTATTTGTGTAAAGTACATGTCATTTCCTTTCAACTATTGTGTAACTTTTCTTTATTGATATGCAACTTGTGAAAACAACTAATGCCTGGTGAAGATTTGATTTTCTCACAACCTGAAGGATTAATTGTGTCTTGATACACATTTAATGTCTTGAAATAATATTTTAAGTATTGAACTTCTTGCAGTAGATTATTCATTGAGTAGTTTGTTGTTTCCCTTTGTTTTTCTTTTATTTCACTGGTCTATCATTAGTGTGCCACCTGCCAAGGAGGACCCTCATCCATATCATTTTTCCAACCCAACCTTCCTTTTTTCTTGGTAGAATAACCCTCTGACCAACCAACAAAAATTAAAAGAAACAATCATTCTAAACTGATAGGTGGCCTAGATTTTCCCTTTAGCATTCAGGTGAAGACCTTAGGACCAACATCTTCTGGCATTGTTGTCAGGCAATGGAGTAATGAAATACATTTCCCTGGGAGAACGATAATTTATCATCTCTGACCTTTGATGGTTAACAAAGATCAGACACAGACATACTTCCATCTTTCACCTGGAGACTTCACTGAGTAAAATTTAAAGAAGAAATACTGGCACCCAGAAAGGGATTCAACAGATCCAAATATGAAAACATAGAAGCCAAGAAGGCTCATTCTAACCTTGAGAATAACACAGTAGTCTCTGAGCCAGAAAGGAAACTAAGAAAATCCACTGTATCTTAGAGATATACTTCCCCCCTCAAGGGTAAAGCTACATACCAAAAGAATACTTCAAATCATCATCACAAGAAGCTTGAATTTGATATCCCTAAGAATCATAATTCCAAATAATCTCAAACATATCCAACTCCTAATTCTACCTCATCATCCAGTATTGCATCCACTCCTGTATCTCCCATAAATTTTCATATTCCTATTATTCAAACCATGGTTGTTAACATAATGGATTTCATAATTGTTGCAAGATATGCACCTGTAGTGCTACTTGTAGGTTTACATGCACTCCCAACCATAGATTACATGAAATATTTACCAATATATAATGGGGAGGGTGAAGTAACTACTTAGGAACATCTGGTATCCTTCTACAACTTTGCAGATAAATTTAAAATTGATTATGCTGATGTATGGATGAGGTTGTTTGTACAGAGTTTGGATGGGGAAGTCAGAAAATGGTTCAGGGGTCTTTCTCCAGCCTCCATTGTAGATATTGAGGTGTTGGATGAAGCTTTCATAAATCAATGGGTAGATAGGAGAGATTACCTATACTATATCACTGAATTTGGGGCTCTAAAGAGAAATAATGGTGAATCTATTTCAGACTTCACCAAGAGATTCAATAAAATGTATGGTAAAATCCTAGATGAAATCAAACCAACTGAAGCCTCTGCCAAGATCACTTATGCTAATGCATTTGATGCAGAGTTCTCCATCCTCTCTCTCGAGAGAAGATCAACCACATAGTTGTCCATGCAGGAAGAAACCATTGAGGTTGAATCTAATATTTTGGCATCAGACCGAATAAAGACTAGATCTGATAAAGAGAATAAAAAACAAAGGGAGGATGCCCATACCTCCTCTAACTCAGCCCCATCTGATCCAAATCTTGATGAAATTACCAAAACTTTGAAGAATCTGACTTTTGAAATAGCTAAGATGGAGTGGGAATCTAAACAACCAAACAAAACTTTTCAAGGGGCTGGTAATAGAAATCAAAATCAGTTCAAAAGGCCTAATGATGCTCCTCAAATAATGCAGAGAGAAAGGAGAAATGTTGATGATCAAAGGGTAGTGCCTCTTTTCCAAAACAATCATATTGAGGAGATGGATGTAGACAATGATGTTGTGGGTGATATTGTTGTGCTTTTCAATGAAACAGATTATTATACCAACCATTTAACACAACAAGAATATGAGGTAGCACAACTGTCATATCCGTGTGATAATGACATAGGGGAAGAGGGAGTTATTCAAAGCCAAACCAAGAAGAAATGTTATTTGAGGATGAGAGCAGGGGATCCCAAAGCCACTACCTCCGATCAAAAGAAACAAGTTGAGGTTCCTCCCAAGTCAAATCCAAGTAAAGGTATGTCATCTAAAGCTCAGTCACCTCCCTCATCTAAACAGAGAGTCCTTGAAATAAAGGAGGTTGATAGACCACCAACCTATTTCATCCTAGAACATGAGTTAATAAAGATAAAGATCCATGTGCCTTTGATAGAATTGATGAAGAATGAACCTTTGAAAAATTATATCATGAAATTTCCATAACCAACTCCTTCTAGTGTATCTTCTGATGTCATTAGTCTGTAGGATGAAAACCCAGCCATTACTGTGGGTCCACACATTGAGGAAGGCTCTAATGCTTCTCCTCCTTTCTATATATCTTTTAATGTCCATGATAAGATCCTGAATGTCCATGATAAGATCCTGCATAATTGTCTTATGGAATCAGGAGCCTCCTACAGTGTCATGCCCAAAGTTGTTATGGAAGAGCTAGGTATGGAGATCACCAAACCCTACCAGGACCTGTACTCCTTTGATTCTAAGAAATTAAAATGTCTCAGACTGATGAAGGATATGGTGGTTTCTTTGGCAAAGTTACCCATGAAGTGTGTAGTGATGGACATTGTGGTGGCCGACATTCCCCCAAAGTTTGGTATGATCTTATCTAGAACTTAGTCCAAAAAGGTTGGAGGATGATTGCAAATGGACCTCACTTATGCCACCATCTCTATGTTTGGAGGAGAACATAGGAGGCTATACAAAGAGGTAAGGTTAGCCTACATTGTTCATGACCATAAGAACCCAAGAAATCACCCCATTTATGATGTTGAGGATGATATTGGTTCATCTGTTTTTTCATTTAAATGAGGATGAAACTGAAATTCCAGTTATCCAACGCAGAGATCAGTCATTGACAGGTCATTCAAACAAAGTATGGAAAATGTATTTCGATGGATCTTCATCAAAGGAAGGATCAGGTACATGTATACTCCTTATTTCCCCTTTAGAATAAGTGATAACGCTCTCTTATAAGCTGGAGTTTGAGACTACTAATACCATAGTTGAATATAAAGCTATGGTGTTGGGAATGAGGGCTACCAAAGACATGGCCATTGATTGTGTAGCAGGTTTTGGTGATTCTGAGTTAATCGTCAATCAAGTAAGGAACATCTATCAGGATAAGAAACAAAGGCTCAAGCAATACAGGAACAAGGTATGGGATCTGATCGATAATTTATTTCTAGCATTTAACATTTCTTTCATTCCCAAAGAAAAAAATCAGAAGGAAGATTCTCTAGCCTTGGATGCCAACACTTGGAGGCCTCCCATTGGCCCAAATATTAAATATCAAGTGGAAATCAGACATAGAATAACCATACTAGACAACATAAAGCATTGGTAAGTCTTTAGTGATGATTTATAGATGAAGAGATTTCTACACACCATTTATGAATTCTCCAATATCTCAATTGATAAAAAAAGTCAAGAAGGTGAAAATGAGGAATTAGAGGATCAATAAGAATCTCATCTGTTGAAGACAATGGTTGGTCATGATATTGTGGAGCTGAAAACTAATCACATCCCAAGAGGACTAGTTTCATTGGAAAGGTTGTTTGATAGCAATGACGTTTACAAAGGAGCTTCCATGAGGAATAAAGAAGAAGAGATAACATATTGCAATATTGGGACCATTGAGAATCCCAAGATCATCAAGATGTCCAAAGAAATAGTTGGAGAACAAAAAGATAGGTATGTTATTCTCATAAAACATGTTTCTAATATTTTTTCATGGTTCTATGAATATTTAAAGACGTTTGACATTGATATCATCCATCACAAGATCCCTCTAAAGGTTGGCTCCAAGCCATTTAGACAGAAGATTCGACAATTTAATCCTATGTTAATGACCATAATTGAGAAAGAGATGAAAAGAATGTTGGATGCCAAGATCATGGTACCATTGAGGTATTCAAACTGGGTGGCCAACTTAGTACCTGTAAGGAAGAAGAGTGGGGAGATACGCTTATGCATTGATTTCAGAAATCTCAACAAGTGTTCTCTAAAGGAAAATTACCCCCTCCCCAAGATGGATTATATTTTACATAGAGTGTTAGGTGCACATAATATCTCCTTGTTATATGGTTACTCTGGTTATAACCAGATAGCATTTTGTGAAGAGGATAAAGAAAAAACAACATTCACTACCCCATGGGGAACATTCATGTATGACAATATGCCGTTTGGGATGATGAACGCAGGGGCCTCTTTTTAGAGGGCTATGGACATAGCTTT
>JZKD02S0184710.1:240042-258879 GCA_000966675.3 Picea glauca | reverse complement strand
TATATACTTGGATTAAATCACCATTTTCTCCAAGTCTAGTGATGAACATTTGCAGCATTTGGAGCAGGTTTTCAAGAAATGCAGGAGGTATGGAATATCCCTGAATCCTAGAAAATCTCACTTTGCCATGCCAGAAGGAAAGATTTTGGGTCACATTATATCAACAAGGGGTATAAAAATTTATCCATAGAGGGTGTGTGTCATTCAAGAGATTGAGATCCCCATAAATAAAAAGTTTTTCTTGTCTTTTATTGGTAAGATAAATTTCCTCAGACGTTTCGTGCCAAATTTTGCTGAACTTTTGAAGCCTATTACTAGCATGTTGAAGAAATATGTTGTGATAAAATGGTCATTGGAGGAAAAATCATATTTCCAAAAAATCAAGAGAGCTTTAGTTGAAGCCCCTATGTTAGCTAGTCCTGACTATACCAAATATTTCTTCATCTTCTCCTTTGCTTCTGAGGAAAACATTGTTGTTGTGCTACTAGAGAAAAATGAAGAAGGGCATGAACAACCCATAACCATTTTCAGTAGAGCCCTCTGAGATACTGAATTGAAGTATGATATATTAGAGAAACATTCTTATACACTGGTTAAATCACTCAAAGCCTTTAGGGTGTATGTGCTACAGTCTAGCACAACATCCTTTGTTCCTAGCAACAGTGTCAAAGAGATTTTGGTCCAGCCAGACAGTGAGGGGAAAAGAGGAAAATGGATTGTCAAACTGTTGGAGTATGACCTGCAAATAAATCCCACCAAGCTAATCAAGGGGCAAGCACTGGCCCAATTTCTATCAAAGTCGAATTGTAAGGTGCTAGAATTGCATCAAATATTCACCCAATCAGACGCACCCATCATACAACCTGGACAAGATAGCTTACAAGTATTTTAAAACTACTCCTCTTCACCTTGTTATAAAAACATCATCTATTTTCTACAGTATTTTGAATGTCCACTAGATGTGAAGAAGAAAAAGGTAAGGTATCTCAAGTTGAAATCTATCAAATTATGCATTTAAAACCAGAGCTTGTATTGGAGAGATCATGCTGGCATCTTGTTAAGATGCCTTGATGAAAATGAAGCCAAACAAGTCACAATAGAAATGCATAGAGGAGTATGTGGAGGACACCAGCATTGGAAGGCCACAACTCTCAATATCCTAAGGGAAGGATACTACTAGCTCACCCTTTTCTCTGATGTGTTTTCTACTGTTAGAGCCTGTAATGAATGCCAAATGTTTGTAGGGAAACACAAGTTACTATCACTGCCCCTAAAACCTATCAATTCTAGTAGTCTGTTTCAACAATGGGGGTTAGAATTCATAGGAGAGATAAACCCACCCTCCATTGGACAACACAAGTGGATCCTCACTACCACTAACTACTTCACCAAATGGATTGAGATTGTGCCCACCAGTAATTCCACTGACAAGGTAATCATGAACTTCCTGGAAACCAATATTTTTTCCAGATTTGGTTTCCCCAGTAAGCTTGTAACAAACAATGCCCAAGCATTCAAGTCCAAAGCCATGATTGACTTCTTTGGCCATCATAACATTTTCATGACACATTCCACACCCTATTACCCTTAGGGAAATGGCCTGGAAGAATCATCAAACAAGAATCTCATCGGGATCATTAAGAAGTTGTTGACTGAAAGAAAGAAATCTTGGGACTCTCAACTCAAATATTGTTTATGGGATGACATAATTAGCACTAGGAAGTCTCTGGGAACCTCACCATTCTATCTTGTTTATGGAATAGATGTTATTTTTCCCACTCAACTTGGTATACCAGTCCTAAAATTCTTGCAGGAGGAGATTGAGGAGCTCAATGAAATTCAAAGGATAAGTTTCCATATTATAGAAGTTCAACAAAGAAGATAAGCACTAGATCAGAGGGTAGAAGCATACTAGATCAAGATCAAATTAGCCTTTGATAAGAAAACCAAGAAGGAGATTTTTCAGAAAGGTCAACTGGTCTTGAGGTGGGATGCCCTAAGGGATGACAAGTCCAAGCATGGTAAATTTGACAACCTCTAGTTTGGCCCTATTAAGGTGGTTGAAGTTCTACACAAAAACACATTTATCCTGCACAATCTAGATGATACATAGATATTTGGAGGCCCAGTAAATGGGCACTTTTTGAAACACTATTTTGTTTGAGGATGGGGGAAGGTCCCTCTTGTACCATATATGCTTTCCTTTTATTGTTTCTTTTGATTAGTTAGTTATGAGTGAATGAAGACTCCATACCCCAACAAGGCACTGGGGTGTAATTTCAGTTTTTCAGTTCAATAAAATGCATGGCTGAGGGATAGTAGCAGATACACGGGGCTGACAGACATAAACAAAGGTAAGAGCAGTTATTTAATCTCAAGGCATTGATCTACAGTTCTTAACACCTCACAGGGACGATCTATCCCTAGTTGGAGCCAATGTTGTAACCTAGGTTTGCACCCCTTCCTCTCCTCTCTCCTTTCCCTATTCCTTCATTGAGTTTGTCCTCTTTAGGTTAATTAAGTCAGTTTCCCATTACTAAGAGACTTGGTTCTTATCTATTTCTTTCTTGATTAAGTGTTTACACATTTCTGTTTCTATTGTTTCTTGAAGGATAATTACATGTCGTATTTGGTTCAAAATGCTTGTCATCATGTTTTCCATTGATTGAGCTCACTGTAGGTTAGCCAAGCCTTTTTTGTATGCAGAAGAAACACCCGTGGACAAACACAACAATATAGAGTAGTCAATTTCAAACTTAGATTGTGGGAACAAACAGGTTAACTTTCGATGGTGGTGATCTATCAGTCCAATCATATCAAAGGTTTTCACGTATTCAAAGTGTTGAAATTGCACGGGGTTTAACATCAATAATTACCTAAAGTCCCAAAGTACCGAAGTGAATCTAGACCGTCCATAAACAAGGACATGTGGAGGTAGATCTTTCACTTCGGAGACTTAGCACTCTAGAGGTTTGTGAAGCACTAGAGAAAGAATTACCCGAAGTCCCAAAGAGCCTAAGTCCCAAAGAGCCAAAGTCCCAAAGTCCCAAGAGCCTACCACGTCACTCCAGGCCCGTACTAATCTGGGAGAACTTCATGCCTCATAATCCAAAAATATCGAAGCTCGAACACCCAAAGTCTCGAAGTGAATCCAGACTGTCCATCAGTAAGGACATGTGACGACACATATCTCTCTTTGGATATACGACACTTCAGAGGATTGCACGAGTGAAGAGATGAAAAATCCCGAAGCCTGAATTCCCGAAGTGAATCTAGACCATCCAGACCCATAGACCACGTGGAGGTAGATCCCTCACTTTCGAAATGAGACACTCAGGATGATGGTAAGATCTATGCATTGAAAAGGCCCGAAGCCTGAACTCCCAAAGTGATCATGGACCGTTGATCTCAAATCAACAAGAACTGTTGATCATTGCAGCAGGTAAATATCACCCAGACCACAAATTCCAATTATATCAACAAACACACTTCATTACAGTGACATAAACTACTTGAACATTAATTTTCCAAAGTGGTCCCAAAATTAGAACCATGGTATTGTTGGAAGGGTATGTGGCAGCTTGTGGGGGATTGCAGGGGCCGGAGTGGTGTGGACCCAAACCACCTTCGACAACTTCCACAATCACATGATTAAATGACATTGGGTCACTGCATCACCTCCATGTCACCTTCACCATGTAACCTCCACTCACCTCCACTTCATCTACATCCACATCATCCACCTCCACACATTTTGTCTTCCTATTGGACGCTCTCCTCCACATCTTCCTACTCACGAGTAGGTCATCATAGTGAAAGAAAGGAGAAGGGTCAGTTACAATCAAGACGGAGTATGCTTAGCTTCCAAAATCTAAGACACAAACAAAGAGTTAAGTCTCAGTCACAGGTTGACGCAGAATGGTTCCAGAAAACTTCAACAGACTACCTCTTCCTCAAGCAAAGATATTCTCATGCATCCAATTGTCTTCAGTGGCCTCCAACAAGTCTCAGGCATGCCATTACTCAACATAGAGTTCTATTATATCACTCCAAGGCCTATTTTTTTCCAAGTCATTTCCTTCTGTTCATGCATTAGTTCTGTCTCAGAGACAATAGTAGTTTTTAGTTGATTAATTCCAGTATTTTCTTAGATTAGATATAAGAGTGGTATTTTGTGTGTGATAAGAACCACTCTTTCTTATTAAGTCCAGTGTCTTAGGGATTTTAATATTTTTTTCTACAAACAGTTACCTAAAATTAGGTCTCGGTCCCCTAAGGACGAGAACCTCTACAACTCTATTAAATAGGGGGTCTTTGAATGTTTTGAGTGTTGGATTTTTTGGGAAACAATAGAACTACATCAGACTGGTCGGACCCATTCTATGCATGGATTAAATCTCTCTACCTGATGAACATACTCTTGATGACAATGTTTTGTTCAAATCTTCATGCATTTTTACCTTATCTTGATTGCATTTTTTTATTTTTGCAAAGTACATGTCATTTCCTTTCAGCTATTGTGTAACTTTTCTTTATTGATATGCAACCTGTGAAAACAACTAATTCCTGGTGAAGATTTGATTTTATCACAACCTAAAGGATTAATTGTGTCTTGATACATGTTTAATGTCTTGAAATGATATTTTAAGTATTGAACTTCTTGCAACAGATTATTCATTGAGTAGTTTTTTGTTTCCCTTTGTTTTTATTTTATGTCACTCGTCTATAATTAGTGTGCCACTAGCCAAGGAGGACCCTCATCCATATCATTTTTCCAATCCAACCTTGCTTTTTTCTTGATATAATAATCCTCTAACCAACCAACAAAAATTAAAAGAAACAATCATTCTAAACTAATAGGTGGCCTAGATTTTCCCTTTAGTAGTCAGTGAATACCTTAGGAACAACACCAACCATGAATTGAGGCCTTCATCTCTGATATGAATTGGCCCGTGTCCAACTTTGTTCACACCTGCGAGTCCTGAGAGTTCCAACATGGATATTCTAAACCAGTTGTACTAGAGCCCTAGAAGGAGAAGGACTTCCTGAGGGATTGTGTGGCAGAGAAGGGAGTAGGTACATTGTATTGGGTGGTGTTGGTTATTCATATATCCTATCTGAGTTTATATTGAGTGACCCAGGGTTCATGTTTGTTTGGGTTCCAACAAATCCTCTAAAACTATCGGCCCTCCTGGTAAACCAAAATGCAACGCAATGTGTAGAGTGCATTGCATCGTCTCACCCGAGATATTTTTAATGGGTGGCTACAATACTCATGTGTTTGTAGCCTAGGAATGAGTGGATAATATGAGAATTGTACGCTGAGTGTTATATTATAACTTATTAACGTGATGCACTATAATTACGATTATGCAAGAACTATAAAATCTCATTCATCTAGCATATCAATATCTACTGAAGACAATAAATAAATACATGCATTCAATCATATAACACATGTTTTACCATGGTTCACCCCCCCCTGGGCTACGTCCACAAAGATCTGGATCTTTACTCTTTATTATAGTACTTCTTAAACTACAATGTCATGTTCTTTACAAATCTTCTCAGTTGGGTTGAGATATGTTATGAGGCAGACTAGGTCGTACCAGGATCCACAGCCTGCGATCTAACCCTCAATATCTACCCTCCTTAGTCCTCTCTAACTCAACAACTTACAAAATTAGGCCATAGAACAAAATATTACATAGCATCTACTTCTTCGTATTCATCTCTCTATATCCCCACCCACTATGATACCTAGGTATATATATTTATACATTTATGGATCACCAACCATTACAATGTGTTGCAAAAACCCTAACCCTAATGTTGTTAGGTCTTCCATGCATGCATGCATGCTGCCCTCCAACTATCGCTTTCCTCGTGCATGCCATCTTTCCCAAAATCGTCTTTCTTTCTGCTTTGGCCTACTTCCAACAGGCCCTCAACACTGAAATATGGCTCATTGTTGTCCCTTGACCAAGTTTTGGAGATCCTTGGTCAAGTTTGACCTATTTTGGGACTTCGATGGGATGTTGAAGGAGGAGCGCAAGTTGAAGCAGAGATCTCGGGCTCTCGCCCCCTTGTTTAGGGTTTTTTGGTTTTTGGGCTTATGTAAAGGGTATGGGGATGTCAGCCCATGGGTTTACCCATGCTTAGGCCTCTCTTTTAATGTATAAATAGATGTCTAGGCAATGTAAGAAGAGAAAATATGTACCTATGTGTGATGTTGTGCTAAGTTCAAGTGATAGTCGTAAATTCTTTGTTCATGCTCTGTGAGGCTTGCAAGGATAAGTGCAAGTGATTATGTAAAGGATTTGTGTTGTAACCTGGCCTGAGGAAGGAGGATATAGAAGAGTGTGTGCATATCTCCTATCCCATGCGGAGTAGGATACTATGGCTCTGTGCATGTATATGATTAACATAATACAATAAAGAGGAGAAGAGTTGGTGGACGTAGCCCCATGCTGGGGGTGAACCACATATATCTTGTGTTGTGGTTTCTTTGTGCATTGTGGTTGTTTATTGTTCATATGATTTATGCTTAGTGTAGTAATGTATGTTTAGATGTATCTGATATGATAGCTTAGTGATGTAAATAAGTACCAGATCTGATCTATTTTGATGTTCTTAGTGATTGAATGTGTTGGATCTTGTTGAATACTGCATTGCGCTGTAATTAGGGTTTATCTGCACTGTAGACAAAGGATAAATACTAATGAATGACACCTGCTAAGTGTTTTTTTAAGGTGTTGTAATCACATATATGTGTCCCATCTAGGTTGCAGACATCTGAGTCCTACAACCACCCCTACCTCTACCTCGAGTGAGACTTCACCTGCTTTGCAGGTGTTGCCGAAAGGGCAAGTAGTTAGGGTTTTTTTGGTGCATTGTTGAAGTGTTGAAACCTGGTTCTTCCCATGTGCCAACAAATGGTTTCGTTGCTGGGACCTGAAACTGTGATTATTGGGAACTAAGGAAAAGAGGAAGCTCTGTGCATAGATATATTTCCCTAGTATGCAGTACTCCACTTGATTTGCAAAGCTCTGTACTAAGAAAGGAGGTAGATATGAAGAAAATAGGTAAGATCTGAAATATTTGTGCTATGATAAAGGTAAGAACAGTGAAATGTTTTATTGAAGAGATAGGATCTAAAAGCTTTGTGCTTCGTTAAAGGTAAGATAAGTGGAAATTTTTGTTTCGAAAGTATGGATCTAGGTATGTTTGATAAATTTTGTCCTAGTCTGAAAAATAGGGCATAGTTAGAAGGAAAAAGATTTGACATGAGTATATCTGATAGAAATAATGAAAGATATTTTATTCATATGCATAGAAAGAATGTTTGGACTAACAAATGGATGCAGGGTCCTAGGAAGAAATTTTTGTAGGTTAGCTACTATGATCCTAGTGTGCAGTACAAGAAAGGTTAGGGATCATTTAAGAGAAAGAGAATATTAACTCTTTGCTACAATTGTATAAGAACGAGACACCTTGCTAAGGAATGCCCTGGTAGACGACCTAATTGTGTTTTTTGTAAAGCTATGGACCATGAACTTCTATATTTCCCTAGAATGATTGCTAAGGTTGAAAGAATGAATATGGAACAAGAAAACCATGAGAAAGGCCAAGAAACTAAGACTATGGAAGAACCCCAAAAAGAATCAGAGATTGTATTACAACAAATGAAAGAAACCCTGAATGACCACAGAGATATCAACTTATCAGATATCTTCAAAGAGAAAGAGTGCATAGAAACAAGAATAAGAGACCTCAACATAGACTTTGTTCTGGATGAGGAAACACAGGTGAATATTATGACATAAAGAACTTGTGACATTTTAGGAAAGCCTGCTATGATTCCTTCATTGGGAGGAATAGGATTATTTAGAGGAAAGTTGATAACCCTATGTGGAAGACTTACCCATACATCTATAAGTGCTCATGGAACTTCAAGATAAGAAGAATTTGAGATTGTTAAGTTTATTGGGAACAATGCCCCATTTGCTATGTTACTAGGAAAAACCTAGATTAAGAAATATTAGACCCAAAGAAAAGAGGAGGAATCTCTAGAACAGAAAAAGAAAGAAATAAGAGACATCATGGCTAAGAGAATAACACACTTACTAGAAGAACAAGAAAACTAGTCGAAGCTACTGAGTACCAGAAATCTAGATGTCAAAGTTGAAATAACACAAGAAGATTTGAAACACATATTTGTATAGGAGAGTAGAGCACCTACCCCAGATAGAGAAGAAGTGTTGGCCTTGAACCCTAGGAAAGATCACCAACAACGCAAAGTTACTATGCCAAGCGGAGATACAAATTGGAATGGAAAGATGAATATTGAGACGTAGATCACAAGGAAGAAGGCTAGAAAGCTCAGCAAGAAGAAAGAAAAGTTGGAGAAATTGCAGGAAGTTCCATAGAAAACTTCGCAGAAGGAAGGTCCCAGAATTTGAACTTCCCCAGAATATCAGAGCAGCTCAGATTGGCACTTCGCCATGGTGGAATGATATAACCATTGGAGGAATTATAACTGTTAGATTGACGTTCCCAAATGATTAGAACAATAATTATGATCATAAATCTCGCCATCAGACCGTTGGGACTGCGCCATAACAGACATAACTGCATTGATGAAAGCTTCTTGTCCGTTGGAGGGATCTGTTACATCGTTGTCTACTTATTCCATCGACTGTTTTGCTGAGAACACTTTCATGAATTGTATCCAAGCCAACAAGAGAACTCATTGCTACTGTGTTGTGCTTATTGAGACTTCGCTACATGTTCTATTACATTGAGAATTTGTTCACCGACCTGAGTTATCAAATCTCGAGCACGCATGTCAGACGAACTCAGTGTTGTAGAAAAGTTTGTCAAAGAATTTCTAATCAAACTTATGGCTGAGAAGGTGATGTCCATCAGAATTCAAGATTCATCGACGAGAGGAGTGCAAGCCTCCCCGTCAACTGCTCATGGATCTAGACCATCCTGAGCCGCAGTCGAGAAAAGAACCAAGCATCGATATGACTTGGAAAATGTGAAGTTAATCCCATCTATCCTTCCTGACTACATCCTACCTCTGGTCAGCACGGTGAATCGTGACAGTGTCCCCAGCGACTTCGACTACACCTTGGTTATTGCGTACCTCCTGAAGGGGATACACATAGGAAAACCACAGCTGGATAAGACCGTGACATTAAAGATCAATGAATTCAACCTAGGAGATCATAAGAACTTCAACATTCTCCCCCCTCATAGGTATTTGACTAGGACGAAGGGGAAGAAATTGAGGATAATCCCTCAACCATGGACTATGGACCTCGTACAGTCCACTATTCTGAACGTGATGAAAATACCCCATTTTGGAAGGTACCAGGAGTTTAACATGTGTGTTAATCTCCTACTATCGAGCTTCCATGGCGGTTACCTGTGGTGATATAGAAACATCAATATTGATCCGGTGTTGATCCATCAGATCACCAGATTGAGCATGCAGGGACTAGACCTGCAAGACTTTTACCTAGGAAAGGTTGTAGACCGCACCCTGGCATAGAAGATTAAAGATAAATATGACGATATGGAGAAGGGGAAGTGGAGCTACAAGGTAGCCTCCATCCAGAATAGTGCAGTGCACCTTGCTTTCCAGTTGATTGCTGGTAAGCTATTCTAGAAGAATAGACCCATGTAGGTCACAGGGTTTGTTGTTGACCTCACAGGAAAATGCATGGAGGGGATACAAATGAACTGGGCAAAGTACTTAGTTAACTAGTTATACCAAGACTGTTGCGAAGATCAGGATCATGGCTATGAGTTCCATTTTAGTTGGTTGTTGATTCTCATCATTTTCATTGCTTGGGACATGTCAGAAGGTGTGACTTTCCCTGAAATAGAGCCATCCAAACCCTTAGCCGCAAAGTTCACCACGCTCTAGTATTCGAGTGATATGAGAAAACAATGGCAGTCAAACGCAGTGTTCCACACCTACTACCTGAAGTTAAAGAGGGCTATTGAGGTTTTCCCTCATATGACACTGAACACGCTGCACAGGTTCAGGAAATTTGTGAAGTTCCACGTAGACAAACATTTTATCTATATCACTGCACGCGGAGACGAACACAAAAAGATACTACAGAGTTACTACAAACTAACAGAGGATGACCTAGAAGAAATAACTAAGGAATGGCCTACATATCTCCTTATTGTTATTGAACCTACAGAACTGTCTGAGCCCGAACTAATCAGAAGCCTGGTGGTCACTCGCAAAGGGTACGATACACTTGGAACTAGCATAAGGAAGAAGAAAGAAGAGGTATTGAATCTGAACAACACATCCGAAGAGACTGCTCCAGAATCACCTAGCAGAGGAGGTGATGACAAAGTAGACAAAGAAGATAACAATGGAGAAGAAGACAAGCAAAAGCAAGGAGAAGTAACATTGCCATAGAATCCCCCTGATGACGCAGGGCCATCTAACAAAATAAAGGTTTCTCCCATGAAACCCACATCGTAGAAGAAGTCAAAAGCTAGTAATACCAAGATGCAGACTGTGCTCACGCTCGATGACTTCAACTTCATTATCGTAGTTGTATCATATGCCTTAGAAGATATTTTGGAGAGAAATGAAGCTAAGTAAGAAACCATGTATGAAATAATTGAAGAAAAACTACAAGGGGTACAATAGGCCCTTCACTCAATCTGCAAAGTGTCCACTGCACCCCCGCCATCAAAAGAAACCAAGTTGGGAAATGAGCCTACCCAACTCTGCAGACTAGCCAATGCAGCTGAAGATCACCTTCATCATGCACAGGAAGAAGCATAACATGCCACAATGGCCCTAAAGCAAGCACAAGAGGAAGTGATAGAGCAACGCCAAGTTGCGCAGCATGAGAAGGATGACCTCCAAAAAAGTTCGAAGAGAAGAAAGTGCAGATTCATCATGAGAAAGAACAGTTTCTCATGGATTAGGTTGGAGTAAAATAAGTAGTCAACAGATCACTTCGCTCTATGATGGGATTAGAGAAAAAGGAGGATGACCCAGTGGACAATCAAGTAGCGCAACTTGCCGAAGCCATCCATCAACTTCAACAAAGAATAGCAGATCTAGAGCTACAAATAGTACCAAGTACTCCACAGGATGTGTGAGACCAAAGAGAAGCCACTGCTCAGAGTGAAGTTGAGAGGATAAGAGAATTATCTTTGGAATGTAAATATATCAGTAGTATAAGTGCATAGACTTACGAGCAACTTACTGAGGACCCTAAACTGAAGACACTGGAGTCACAACTTCAGGAGGAAATGCAGTAATAAGTGACAGTACAGGCGCAATTGAAACTCCTATCAGTAGTTGAGAGGATGAAAATATCCCAGGAACAGTGCACTACTCAACAACAGGTCCATACCATACATAGAAAAGTCATGGAAGTGACCCAGAGGCTCCAACCAGTCCAGGATGAACCTTGCCAACTATTTGAGGATATTCAAGGCTGAGGAGCAGAGCTGGAATAAGTAGTCACTTCAGTAGAACAATGCTTAGAGGGACCTGTGAACGAGGCAGTTATTCAAGAGTTCGTCAAGCAAGAGGCCTTGGTGAAGTAGTAGGTCGAAGAAGCCCAAGCTAATCTTGAGGAATTTGAGGTATAATTACTCAGATTAGAGTGGCTCAGGATGAGTCACAGGTGAGTATTGGGGGCATGTTGTCCCTTGATCAAGTTTTGGAGATATTTGGTTAGGTTTGAACTATTTTGGTACTTCGACAAGCTTTCGAAGGAGGAGCGAAAGTCAAAGCGGAGATCATGGAATCTCGGCCCCTTGTTTAGGGATTTTTGGGTTTTGGGATTATGTAACGGGTATGGGGATGTCAGCCCATGGGTTTACCCATGCTTAGGCCTCTATTTTAATGTATAAATAGATTTCTAGGTGATGTAAGAAGAGACAATATGTGCCTATATGTGATGTTGTGCTAAGTGCAAGTGATAGTCATAAATGCTTTGTGCATGCTATGTGAGACTTGCAAGGCTAAGTGCAAGTGACTATAAGAGACTATGTAAAGGATTTGTGTTGTAACCTATCTCAAGGAAGGAGGATCTGGAGGAGTGCACATAGATCTCTTTTCCTATGCGGAGTAGGATCCTGTGGCTCTGTGCATGTAGATGATTGACATAAGACAATAAAGAGAATAAGAGTTGGCAGATGTAGCCTCAGGCTGGGGGGGAACCACGTATATCCTATGTTGTGGTTTCTTTGTGCATTATGGTTGTTTATTGTTCATATTATTTATGCTTAGTGTAGTAATTTATTTTTATATGTATCTGATGTGATAGCTTAGTGATGTAAATAAGTACCAGATCTGATCTATTTTGATGTGCTTAGTTCTTGAATGTGTTGGATCTTGTTGAATACTGCATTACGTTGTAATTAGGGTTTATATGTGCTATAGACAAAGGCTAAATACTAATGAATGACAACTGCTAAGGGTTTTGTTAAGTTGTTTCAATCACAGATCTATATCCCAGATAGGTTGCAAACATCTGATTCCTGCAACCACCCCTACCTCTACCTCGGGTGAGACTTCACCTGCTTCGCAGGTATTTCCAAAAGGGCCGGTAGTTAGGGTTTTGTTGGTTCCCCTATGCCAACACTCATCCTGATCCACGTAACACCCGTGCACTCTGTTGATCTCCCTGGTGATCACCTAGAACTTCTCCTTGAGCTTTGTTGCTTGTGTTTGAGCCCATACGGTCTTCTCCTTGAGTGTGTCTACTGTCTGGACTACAATATTGTCACTGATCAAACCTGCACACTATGCCTGGGTCTGTGCTATATATGTATTGGCTTCCACTACCTGCGAAATGACTTATGCTACTTGCTCTTGAAGCGGTTCCATTTGAGCTTGACACTCCTTTCTCTTTGTTTGCACAGTGGTGAGTTTTTCCTATAGTTTCTTTATATCTTGCACCCTTTTTAACACACTCCATAATGGAATTTTTCTTCTAACTTTTCTTGAGGTCCTGGATAGCTATGCTTATCCTTTCTTCTTCCTTCCCATTGTCGGACTCGTTGATCCTCTTCTAGCTTTGTCCAAAGTTGTGTTGCTTTATCTAACAAGTCGACTGCTACGCTGACCTGTTGCTCTATCTCTTGTAGCTTCTCTATTGCCTCTTGCTTCCTTACCTCTAGTGGAGTGGTGAGTGTGAGATTCTCATGGAGATTCTCAATTTCCTTCTGATATTTCTTGATTTCCTACACAAACTTATCAATCTTATCTATTGTGGTGAGTTCAACCCTCTACGCGGTTTTTGGAACCTTATCATAAGTTTCAGCCACTTTTTTTTCCAATCCATTTGCACTCTCCCTCTCCTCTTGGGTATCGAGATTAGCTTGCTCATATATCAATTCTAGCACGTATCATTTATACTTTTCCTATTGTAGTTTGACTATGTCTGTGTGTGCACGAGACTTTGCCTCCTGGGTAACGCTACCCTGTAATTTGTGTAGAGATTTGGATGGTATCCGTGGAAATACCAATTGGGGTTGAGCTAAGTCCTTTAGGGGTGTCTGCCCCATGATACCATCCATGCGCAACATGTTGTATGTAATGCAAAATGTTGCACTCAGTTGCGGTATTGTGTGGACTATATCTTTCTCAACTACTTTCATTCCTTCTCCTGTCTATGATGTTGATGGCCCTATTCCTATGCTGCTACTTGTTACTTGCACTTCCCTGATCTGCTTGAGGAATTGTTGCATGTCTGTCAGATCCTCTTGAGTTTTGTCCCTGTGGTGCACAACATTATCAAAATCCTTGGCTGTACGATCCTAAACCAATTGGGTTATCATGTCTGCATCATCCTCCATGATCGTGTATTCTGGAGGTGTTCTTTGCGCCTTCATATTCTTGCACGTGCCCCTCATCTGAGTAGATGGTCTCTTAGTCAGACCTGGTTATTGTGGATTGGGACTTGGTTTAGTCTTCTATGTTGCCTCAGCCTATTTATGTTTTTCTTGGTGGTTCCATGGTGATAAATTTCGATCATTCACTGAGTTCACTGATCTCTGTAACCTCTGTGAACTTTTCTCTGTGCTTTGCAGGTTTTATTGCTCTCTGCCTTTTCCAGTCTCGCAAGAAGTTGTTTTCTCCCGCGTTCGTGCTTTGTATGGGCATCGTATGAAGCTTGTTGAAGACACTATATTTACTATGGATTCAATGAACCTCTAGTTCCTTTGTACTTTCCATTACTCTCTTTTGTTGTCTCTAGTTGGCGTGATTAATGTGACGTCTCGTCGGTCCTTTCCAACATTCAATTCTGCATGCCTTCATTGTTTCATACTGCTTTTTTCATCGTTACTTTTCCCGCTTGTTTCCATTTTGAACTAGCCATTGGTCTTGTCCTCACTGGTTTTTTATTCCTATCATGCATACTCCTTCTCATTTTGGCACACTGTACCTCTATTGGTACCGTTTAATATCCCATGTTTTTATTTTTATTTTTTTATTTGTTTTTATTTGACTACGTAGTGACTTTCAAGTTGTGGGTGGTCGACTGTCCTTGTACAAATTCAGTTGGCTCCCATTGATCATCCATATGAGTTATGCACATGTTAAGTCTTTAAACTGTACATCTCCCCCATATGTGATAGTTTTTACTTCGTACGATCCTAACCAGTGCATTCTGAGTTTTCTTGGGTGCTGAATGGATTTTCTATCATACATCAACACTAAATCTCCTTCCTTGAAAGTTTTATTCTTGATGTCTCTGTCATGCCAATATTTGTCCCATTCTTTCTAAACTTGTTGGTGGAACCCTGCTAGGGTCTGATCTTCCTCCATGGTCATCAACTGATTTAGTCTCTCATGTACTGCATCTCGTTCCATCATGTGTGTAATTGTTGCTACATGAAAAGTGGGTACCAGAAATTCTAATGTCACTGTTGCTTCTTGGCCATATGCCAGTTTAAATGGTGTGTTCCCTACCAACTTCTTGCACATGGTCCTCTAGACCCATAATACTGTTGGTATTTTGAGGTCCCAATCATCCCTATAGACATTACAAATATTTGTCAGTTCATTCTCAAGGATTTTGTTAAATGATTCTACTGTGCCATTTTCCTATGGGTGATATGGTATTCTCTTCTGATGATGGACTTCAAACTCTTCAGTCACAGCGTTGATAGTGGTGTTAATGAAGTGTGTGCCTTGGTCACTCATCAAAACTCTTGGGCACTCAAATATAGTGATTACTTGTTCAAATAGGAAGTGTGATGATGTTTTTGTGCTGCAATCCTTCACTGGTCCTGCTTCCACCCATCTTGTCAGGTATTTTGTTGCGATAATAATGTACCTTGCTCCTTTTCTTTCTGTTGGTGGGTTGATTGGTCCCACAAAGTCTATTTCCCATTTATCGAATGCCTGCAATGTTACCTGTGGTCATAATGGTCTCTCATCCCTTCTATTGGGTTTACCAAACCTTTGAAAAACATCACATCTCTTGAAGTACTCCTTTGATTCTCTATGAATGGTCGGCCACCATAGTCCTGCGTGTAATACCTTATGCATGGTATCTTTGTCTGCGTAATTTCCTCCTACTATTCCCTCATGGATTTCTGTTAAAACTCTTGGTCTTTCATGTTCTAACACATATCTTCGCAAGATGTTATATGCACCCATTTTGTATAAGTGTCCTGCGATCAATTGATAGTCTGCAACCCTGACTATTAGGTTTTTCTTCTACGCAGTGTTATATTCCCATGGTGCAGTACCTATTCTCAAGCACTGAATTCTATCTACAAAGTATTCAACAACATTATGGACTGAAAATAACTGTGCATCTAGAAATTTTTCCTCTAAATTTGTAGGTTATTCTCTATTTGTGAGCCTTGATAGGTGGTCAAGTCTTGCATTCAATTTTCCTGGCTCGACTATTACTTCAAAATCAAATTCTTGAAATAGTAGTAACCATCGATAGATTCTCCCCCTCAACACTGGCTTGTTGGCTAGGTATTTAGGGGCTGAGTGATTTGTGAACATCTTAAAGTGTTTTCCCAATAAGTAATGCCTAAACTTCTACAGTGCATAGACCATAGCTAGGCCTTCCATCTCTGTGGTGTTAAAGTTTTTTTCTGATTATGATAGCTTTTTGCTTGCAAATTCTATAGGGTGATCCGAATCTCCCACTCCTGCCTACACCAATATAGCTCCAAGTGCTATGGACGATGTATCTACATGTACGTGGAATGTCTTATTCTAGTCTGTAAATAATAGTATTGGTGTGGTGACCATCTTTTCTTTCAATGTATCCAGACCGTGTTGACAATCCTCATTCCACTGAAAAATTTGGATTTTTTCTTAACAATTTCTCCATTGGTGCAGTAATCTGTGCGTACCATTTGATAAAAATTTTGTAGTATCTTGTGTGTCCCAATGTCACTCTTAGTTGAAGGACTATTTTTGGTGATGGCAAGTTAACAATTACTGCAATCTTTGTAGGATCTACTAGTAAACCTTGTTTTCATACTATATGGCCCAATAGTATCCCAGACAGTGTTCTAAATATGCATTTTTTTATGTTTAATGATATCTGGCACTGCCTACATCTTTCTAACATCAGTCGTAATACCTCTACATGGTCTTTCAATAGACTACAAATTGTCCAATAGTCCAAGTATACCTCTATAAACTATTGTATAAATTCCTTAAACGCGACGATAACTACTCTGGAAAATATTGTTGGTGCATTATTCAGTCCAAATGACATGACTATGTACTATTAGGATCCCCATTCTATAGCGAACATGGTCTTGTATATGTCTTCCTGGGATATTTTGATCTAGTGGTAGTTTGAGAATCCATTAGTGAATGAGTAAACTTTGTGTCCTCCTACATTCTCCAAAAATTCATCTGTGAAAGGTGTAGGGAACTGGTCATGTAAGCATGCATCCTTAAAATTCCTCAAGTCAACACATATCCTTATCCCTCCTTTTTTTCTCTCCTAAACTAACATTGGGCTTATCCATTCTGATTCTTCCACTGGTTCTATGCTTCCAGCTTCCAGCATCCTGTCGATCTCAGCTTTGACTTTATGTTTATATATTGGGTTCAATCTGTATGGTCATTATCTGATCGGTCTTGCTTCAGCTCTGAGTGGTATCTTCATTTCTCCTAGCTCTCTTGATATACCCTTCATCTCTATAAATGTTGTGGGAAATAGGTCATTATATTCCTGCAGTAACTTTGTTATGCTTTCTACTGTTTGCTCATCCTAGTAATCTCCAATGTTGGCCATTTTGGGATTCTCAACTATCCTGATGTTGAATTTCTTCACCTTGATCGATGCAATAATGAATTGTGATTCTATAGGTGGACCCTCCACTTCTCTTTTGCCTTCCACTTCCTTGATCTGAATATCGTGTGGATCATCTTCATCTGGTTCTTCCTCCTGCACATGGTAGCATGACAACAGTTCTTTGACTATCTATTTGTTCTGATGTTGTTCTTCTATTATGAGTTCAACTTTCGGTTCCTTAATGAATATCACCCCTCTTATTTGTTTAAGATTTTCATCTATGTTGGGGTTCTCATGCTTGAATGACAAATTGACTGTAAAATTCTATTTCAATACCTCCCAGGTCTCAACTCCTTTGCATAGTTCCTAGTCTGTATATCGGTTCGCTAGTATGCCCTCTAGAGTGTGTATGAAATGACGGGGCCATTCCGCTGGGGGTGTCATTTTCCACAATGTTCTGCACTTATCCAAGTGTTACGTGGGTTTCCCTTGTCCATCATACTTCTGTTGCTTGTTTTTTTTCTATTCTGTGCCAAACCTTATCCGCAGTAACCACTTACATTGGTACCAATATGTGATTGTCTCTTTGTTTGTGCCCCACCATCTTGCAAGTGTGGCCATGAGTGCTATCTCAAGTGCTAAGAGTATTTAATTCTCTAAAAATTTATCTTCATACTGTGCCAACAATACTTCTAGATCATTTACTCCATGGAAACTAGGTGGTTTCTTTATCTCCGTGCCTACCCATGTTACTGCACGGTCTATTCGTGCACGTATTCTCATGAAAAATTTGTGTAGCCTTTATTGTCAGTTCTCTAAACTGGTATATGAGTCTATCACACATGAAGTAATGATTCGCCAATTAAGTATCCCATCTGTAGTTGGGTTCATGTAATCCTCATCGTGCGTAGTTGTTCTGTACAACTGGATGATTTCCTCTAAGTCTAAGAAAGTGGTTTCTACAAACGTTTCCCCTTATGATGGGTCTAATGGTGCGATGACCCTATATTCACCTGACTCAAATGTCATTTTTCGTGTCTTCAAACTGATTATGGCCTGGTTGTCAAACGCCCAATCCAAACCAAGCAATGTTGGATATGGTGTTGTTTCATCCACTATTTAAATCACTTCAAAGTCTGCTTTAGTGCTCACTCCATCTAGGTATACTGTCACTCCTTTCAGTCTACCAATTGGTATGACTCTTTGTTGGTTTGCTCATAGGGGTGAAGAAATGGGATTGAAGCCAACGAAATGAATCGCATAGCATCAATCATCATTTCCGGATCTTGCACCCAGTAACCAGGACTTCCCAGGTGGTCACCCATCCCAAGATGCCTCTAGCTCAAGCGCGGTTAACTGTGGAGTTTTCCCCATAATCAAGCCCACTTAGCTTGGTACCCCATTTGCAAAACCTTAGCAAGTATTGTGCCTTATCAGCTACCCAGTTAGAGCTCCCTTAACTCTTATTATTTAAGCATATAGGGGCTTCCGCAGTGCAAGATATTAGATATTATTTTTGGGATTAACTGTGTAGTGTAAGTCATTAATCTAT
>JZKD02S0184710.1:207367-219609 GCA_000966675.3 Picea glauca | reverse complement strand
TGCCTTTAATGGAGCAGGGGGTACGGAATGAGTAATAAAAGGCATGCTAAGATCTGTGGCTAAGAAACAAGCGTGTAGATCAATAGCTCTAAATGGATTTCGGACCCCCCTGGATGATCTACTTTTAACTGAGGGGGCGGGGTCCAGAATGGTAATCTCCCTCTGGCAGGTCCCCTGTATTACGTGGCATAAATCTATTGGCCCCGAAGTCCTGTCACCATCTGTTATCTGACAGAACCCCCGTCACTTAAGGAAGTCATTTTCCACTTGTTCCACTTGATCCCGAGTGAGTCACATCCCATAACTGTTGTCAGTCCCCTCCCCCCTTTTCGCTCATGACAAGCCCCTTATTACGACTTTTACCTCCAATCCCTACCCACCATGTCACCCATCTGTATTTTTTAGCCACCATCACTGGCCATCTCACCCCCAAATGACCCGTTGTCCATTTATTACTAGATAACCTATCCGTTATCCAGCTGACTTGTCTCCCGCGCCCAACCAACCCCATTTTTAAATAAAACTATCGTTTTGCCCCTACTTTTGTTGTTCACCCATCGCACCAGAGAAACTCATCGCTTTCTCCTCCGTTACATCCCATCTCCTTAATCCACAGTCAGTCGACCCCACTAACTTTGAGTTTATTGCAGGTACTATTGCAGAAATGGCGCCAAAGCCCAGACAAGCAGAAGGAGAAGAGAATATGTTTCTCCCACCTCCTGTCGACCTAGACAAGATCCCACTAGTCGACAAAGATAGATTAATCGCAGATACCAAATGCGATTTCGATTTATCAGACCTCCAGTCATGGCTTAGGGAAGTTTTCTTGGACCAGAGTGATGAAATTGGACTCTGGGAGTCCAATTTACCCCTTTACCTCTTTCCCCAAATCCACCATTTTCCCGAGTTCACGCTTAAGTGTCAAGCTCATTATAATCCTGAACAAAGATTCGTCGTCTCCTCTTCCAGAGAGATCATGTTCGTCATCATGCCCGAAGCCATAGACCAGATGATGCAAATTCCCCGTGCCAACTCTGCATCTCCTTTCAACCTGGAAATCCTTACAGAGTTGTATTAGAAGATGACTTTTCCCCAAAGAGCTCAAATATTCGAGCTTTTCCTTCCCATCTCCGCTCAATTCCCTTCCACAAATCCCCCTTATCCATCATCCATGTTCTCCACTAAGGGAAACTAGGTCATTTCTTCCCTTTGTGCTTTGCTAGGGTAATATTCTGACCAGTGGGTAGATGAGCCCATTCTAGGTTTTCTATCCATTTTCTCCACCGATGAAAAGCCCACCACCCAGTTTGATTTCAGCACCTTCTTAGCAGACAATATTTATGAACAATTCATGAATTTCAGGATGGAAGGCATGTTCAAACATTCATCAATATTAGCCTACTTGTTTGTCTTTTTCCAAGCGGATAAGTTTGCATTTTCCATGAAGAAGATGGACACAGATGGTAAACCTCAAGCAGTCATAGTATGGACCTCTTTGCTAAAGCATAACTCCACAGAGTATAGCTTCAAGGCATTCATCAATCTGTTCTACCACCTTGTGGTAAGCATGTTAGGTGAAAGGACCGAGCCTCGAATAAAAGATGAAGTTCAGAGGATCCTGCACCTCTCGGACAATACAAAGACCGGGGATTGGTACCTGTATCAAAACCATACCGAGATCAGAGTATACGGGTGCGAGTTGGCACCCTATAAGCTTCCCAAATATGTGCAGGTCAAAATCTTTGCGTTAGAGTATATAAGATAGATCATGAATTCAGATGATATCCATTTTGTATCTTTGAAGAAAAAGTAGCAGCTGAGAATCAAGGGGAAAATTGGCTCCTTCATCTACAACAGTCGGGGTGCCAGGGAAGAAGTTGACAGGATGTTGAAAGAAATGAAGTTCTTTATGAGATTCCCATGGCACTATGACCCTTATGGGATCATCTCGGATATGAGGGTGAAGAACAAAAATATCCCTTATGTTCATGTGTCCAAGCCTGAAATTGAAAAATTTGCGTATTAGACGGCCTGGGAGCCCAACACATTGATTGAAGTGGAACAACAGGCTCCCCTGACCACTGTGCCACCAATGACCATGCCACAGGTCCCAAAAGAGAAGAGGCTGAGGTAGGATTTTATCTCCTCCTGTCATTGATGTATCCTTCGAGGAGTTCCAGTTGCACACTAAGAGGCCTAAGACTTCATCAGTCTCTGGCCCGACAGGGGAAAAAGAGGCTCCACCTACCACAGTGACTAAGTCGGTTATTCCTCCATTTGGTTCAAGCCTACATAAGGACATCACCCCAGCAATGCCAAAGAAATCCTCAGAATCCCCACTGGACACTCAACCAGGCAAGACTGGGCCCAAGTTGAGCATTTTCGAGAAGTACGAGATGATCAAGAAAAAGACACAGACCCTTACCAATAGTACTTACGATCAATTTCGGAAGCAAACGTCGACTGCACAGCATAGGCTATTGTCTGCATTTGACACAGAAAAGGGCAGGATGCACATGGCCTTCCTCCAAGCGCAGGTACCAGACCCGAAGGTGATAACGGACTACAAGAGGGCCACCTTCGAATTTCAGACGAAGGATGTGCACCCAACATATCAGATGGATCTGCACAAACAGACAAGTGAAATGGTATTTCATACACTGACGCATGCTTCTGCTTCTATAGCCAAATTGCAAGTGTCACTGAATAATGCTTAGACACAACTCAAGCTGGAGAAGATATCATCCTTTGCGAAGGACAATAGAATCAAAACTTTGGAGGAGCTTGTCCTCAAGATCGGCTATGACCCTTCAAATGTCAAAGCAGAAGAGGAGATGAAAAAGGAGAAAAATGCTGACATTGCCTCCTTAAGGAAACAACTAAAGCTCTCGCCCACAGAGGACTCACAGGCGAAGGAGATAGTAGAGAAAGAAGGCGAGAAGGACGAAATGCTCAAGCTACTCATGGAGCAGAATGCACAGATCAAAGAAATGGAAGTGGAGATGGAGAGACTATTGAAGAGAAGGAGCAGCTGAAGCCAATGGAATTCATTCCATTGAGTGCCATTCTGATTTTAGGAGCAAGCACTGTATCAGTGACAACAGTCCCATCCGCAACTCCATTGACATCCCAAGAGAATACAGCCGACCTGGCTAAATCCATGGAAAATATGAACCTGCAGGAGACAGAGATCAACAGGCTTAAAAAGGAAGTTGAGAACCTTCAGGAACTAAAAACTTCCTTCCAGACTAGCCTCTCCAAATAAAAGCAGGTAACAGAGCAACTCAAGCAGGAGCTACAACAGCTCCAAAAGCAAACAGTGGCAGGTAAGACTTTGGCTGAGGTCAAAGAGAATGTATGGACAAACATCACAAAGTCCATAAATGAGATATGGCCCATGATCCAAATCATGTTTGAGCAGAATGAGTTGGTCTAGAGGAGAAAATAGGCCATTGAGAAGATCAGAGTAGAATTGGGAGACATGCCAACACAGGCAAATGAGATCATCAAGTTCCTCAATTCTAAGACCAGGGAAGAGCTGGAAGAGATGAAAATTGAAGACATAACAGAGACCATCCTTGAGGTCAAAATGGTTTTGACCAAGAGAGGATTAATGCTTCAGCTGGAAGAAAAGGTTCAGGTCTAGGACCAGGGGGTATGGAGGTTCTTCAATAAGATTGAGGCTCTCCAAAAGAAAGGTCTACCTGGTCTGAAGGTTATTAATGATAAACTGATGACACTCCCGGATTACAAGAAGAGATTGGCTGAGGTGTCTAAGGACAGTTCAAAGTTTGTTGGCATATAAGGGAGGATCACCGACAAAGCATTCCTAGATTCCATTCAGTGGGACATTAGTATCCAACATGAGATTCGATACATATTCCTCACCAAGCCTACATTCGCCAAGTATACAAAAATGGACGAAGTGTATCGAAGACTGCTCAAGGTCAACGTGCCCAGTCATCTCAGATGGGAGGAACTCTACAATCTACTCGATTAGAAGATGAGTTGTCCAGATCCAGTCAGTTGTCCAGTCAGATGAGGTCGTGCAAAGGCTTCACCAACGGTCTACCTATAAATTAGCGTGCAGTTACACCAAGTCATCAAGCAATTCCTAGATTTAGGAATTTTCTTAAATTAGTTAGGCTAAAAATAGAATTAGCACGTCCTGGTCATTTATGACAGGAGCGTGTAATTTGAGTTATAAATACTTCACCTTTCGAATTATTGGGGGTTGTTGATCTTCACACCCTGACGCTATCAGACTATAATCTTTTTGAAGAGATCTTCCAGTAATAAAAACGAGGCACTTTTACAAGATTCTTGTGTGTATTCACTGGTGATGTTTACTCTTTAAGTTGAATGTTACTCTTGCTTTGTGATCATCTTGTTTTCTATTTCTAATCTTTAAGAGTAACTAATGTTGCAGGATTTATCTTGTATACCCTGTTTTCAGCTAGAAAGATTTTAGTGTTTATCTTCTGGTGTTTTCAATTAAGAAATTTTTAACTGCTTCTTAGTTGAAATTATATTTCTCATCTTTTCTTCTATCCATAATTTAAGCTACTAAAAAATCCAGTGAGTATATTATCTCTCCCTATGGAAGTTTTCCTTCATGTTTCTGGTTTGTATTTCATAATTTATTAAACATAGACCCCATATCCCAATGGATGTGTAGACTGTCTCAACCAATTCAAAAAATACTTTGACAACAAAATCAACCTATTTCTTTAACTAGACTAATATCTAAAATTGGAAACATAGCTAAATCATATAGAGAGATCCCTCTCTGAAGTTGGAAGGGATAGATCCCAACTTCAAAAGTGGTTGGATAAAGTTACCTTTGTAGATTTCTTCTGTTTCAACCTCTAGGAAATTTACCAAGTGCTAACACATTTGAGTGGAGAAGCTCCAAGATTCCTTCTTCTTTACTGTCGCTCTTTGGAAACGGATTCTTTATTTTCTTTCCTTTTCCACATCCCTTGCATACACCTTCATGATCAACTTTTTAATTCTGGTAAACCTATAACTACCTTTCTTACATATAGTAAGGTTTTGTAGTTGATGTGAGCTAGTCTTCTGATACATACAGTACATCCTTCATTCTCATAAGAGTTTCTGAATTAAGTTTGGAGGTGGCTTCTCCCATTCCTTTGAAAGGTTATTGATAATCATCTCCAAGTGAAACTTTCTTGGGGAAGTATATTTATATAAGGCTAGAGAGAATATATTTCTTACCTGTCATGTGCTTAGATGCACCACTATCTATGAGACAAGTGTCTTCTCCAGGTGTCATAAAACATAATCTTCAATCTCTTATTTAGTTAACTTCTTGGGTGGCTCATCATCTTGAGTTGCATGGGCATGATGTATTTTTTTATTTCTCTTCTTTAATTCTTCTCTTATGGAAGGACAATTCTTAGAAATGTGTTCCATCTTATCACAATGATAACATTGATAAAAGGAGAATGTTTTTTCCTTTCTTTGACCCTTATGATATTTCTGGAATCTCTTTGGAGGGTGAGATTCTTTATGAAAGTGGGTCTCCTTTTTGAAATGAGACTTTTTCTTCCCTCCTTTAGAATGAGTAGCTAGGTCTTTATATTCACATCTTAATAGTATGACTTCTTGGTTTCCCACTCTTGCTTCTTCTTGAACACATTCTTCCCATAAACTAGGAAATTGGAGTTTATCTTTTCTTGCACAAATAGTTTAGATGAAGGCATCCCAAGGTCTCATGAGACCATTAAGAGTTGTCATTATGAGTTCATATTCATCTAAGTTGTCTCCAATTGCCTCTAAATGTTCCTTGAATTGAGAAACCATAGAGAAATAGTCTTGAAATGTTTCTCCTTTCTGTATCTTTGTATTCTTGAGTTGGGTTCTCAAGTTCATCTTTCGGTTGATGTTCTTTCCTTCATACATTCAGGTTAGAGAATCAAACATATATTTTGGATTATTATTAGAAGAAACTTGATCGATCAAGTGGTATTTAAAGGAATCTACAATTATTCTTTTGGCCTTAATCATATCCTTCTTGTACTTCTCTTTGGCTGCATTTTCTTCAGGTTCCGGTACATTTTATTTTATGAATTTTGTAAGGTCATTCTCTTAAAGAATGAATCCAATTATGTACTTCTAGGAACAAACATTTTCCACACATTCTAACTTGTCAACAAGTTTGGTGCTTGCACATATCTTGACCTGGAGCTAAGAAAATGACTAGAAAATGAAAATGCTCAAAAATTGAAACTGAGCTTATTAGGAGATGCCCTGGGCTAAGGCGAGTTTGCTAGAGCTGAGTGTTTTAGAAAATTCCAAGTTTTACCCCTTGAAACTTGACCTATGCAATTTTGGACTGGTACTGGTTTTGGTTTTATAGTACCAGTCAAAACTAGGGCTGGACTTTTTGAATAATCTATCTACTGAAAAGATTCACTTAAGCTGCCAAAAGATGTGCTAGGGTAGGGTGCACTTCGCTAGATAGTTTTTGGTCAGAAATTCCTCTTTAGTAAAAAGCCCTAAATTTCTTGTATGGAAACAATGATGTTTTTAGATACCCAGTGAAATATGCTCTATTCAATCAATATATGATACCATGTTAATTTTTTATTGTCGTTATTAGATTAATTCCAAATTACATGAGCATTTAATGCATTTTCAAAAAAACAACATAAATAGGATCACTGAAAGAAACACAATCAAAAGGTATGCAACATTTTATCCTGGCAAACCTTCATGGTGGACAAAACCCAACAAAAACTTCCTCAATAATAGATTGCCAATACAATTCCAATACTGAGACCAAAACACCAAAGATAAACTAAGACTGAGCATGCACCTCTCTTATCTTTCCTCCTGCAACTACCTTCAAGATATGCGTACTATATGAGTGAATGTATGAGTGAACAAGTGAGGCACCATCCTCCCATATAAATACTAGTTGAGGAGGCGCTAGGTTTATGTCTCTTCGCTTAGTAGGGCCGAATTTTTATAGAAGTGGTTAAAACCACTTTATAAATACGAGGGGGCGACTTTGAAAATACCACCATACAAATATGGTTTGACTATTCCACAAAATGGAATTTGATCTTATACAAGACCCAACATGATCAATCCGCAAAAGGGGATTTGATCTATAAGTAAATAACTCAAATATAATTATAATATTCTTCGAGTTTACAAAATTATGGTGATGGAAACTATAGAAAACCTATTACTCCTTATGTGTGGACAAAGAAACAATGTGCACAATTCTTATCATTGATGTCTCAGATTCACTTTCCTACCGGATATGTGAGTAGTAATGTTATAAGGAAAACTAACAATAATGGCTTAAGAGGCCTCAAGACCCATGACTATCATGTCATAATCAAGGATATTTTACCTATTGCAATCATATCAAGTTTGGAAAGGGGCCAAGATTGGAAATTATAAGGTTGAGCCTAATATTGAAGAGAATGAGTATGCATGTGTTATATCCTTCAAACTTTGATAATTTGAGGGAAGAGGTTGTTGAAGTCCTTTGCTTACTGGAACGTGAATTTGCACCAATAGTATTCAATATTTCTATGCATCTTCTTATACATATAGAACATGAACTCGAGAATTGTGGCCTGATAAGAAGTAGATGGATGTACCCTATAGAACAATATATGAAGGTTCTGAAAAAATTTGTTTGTAATAAGGCAAAACCAGAAGGTAGCATGTGTGAAGGATATTCAATGCAGGAGGCCATAGGATTTTTCACAGAATATATGAAAGATTTTAGTAATGTAAATCGACGTGTATGGGATTATGAAGAAGATGAGAGAGTTGCAAGAGAAGTATTAGAATGAAATGGATGTCGCTTCAAGCTATCAAATGAGGAAATAACTACAATACATGCCTATGTTCTTCAAAACACATCCTCATTTGATAAGTGGCACATGTGAAATATTTTTTACATGATAATTTATTTATTTATTTTCATATAATAGTTAAATTTGTATCATTCTTACTATCTTGTATGTTCCTATCCTATGTAAAAAATATGGAGAAAAGACTCGAATAGGGATGCATCCATCTCGAAAGAGTACACTTCAGGATTTGAATATTGGAGATGGTTCTTTTCAAAAATTTGCTGATTGTAATGTTGATGCAATTAGTGATGCACAACAAGAAGGGTAAGATATAACAATCGATGAAATTGAGCTTTCACGACCTCCAAATATATCCACTACTTGTTTCAGTGGGATGTGGGCCTATGGTAGTCATTTAATAGTGGAAGAAAAGGACACAGGAAAGGAAAACTGTGATTGTATTGTTAGTGTTGAATTTCATCACGACATTCAAAAGAAACTTTATCTTGGATTCATACAGGAAATTATTCAAGTTGATTATGGTGAGACTAGTCCCATATTATTAAAATGTAAATGGATCAAACCATCTACAATGCAATGTGATGAGTATGGATTTGTATGTGCAAATACATGCCAAGTTTTATAAAATACTAATGAGTCGTATGTTCCCCTCCTTCAAATTACCCAGTCATTTCTAATTGATGATTTAAGAATCCCAAAATGGTCATATGTTATTCAAGCAGAGTCTTGTTCGAAAAGAAAATTCATGGAATATGTTGATATAATGGTCAATGAGCAATGTACTAGTTTACAAGAAACATTGGAAGAAGAAGTTGAAGATGACAATAGAGTTGTATTTGAAGAAGAAACTTTGATTCCCAATGAAGAGACTGAGATAGAGAATGTAATGCATGGTCATGAAAATCTATTATATGAGGTTGATGGAAAAAATGAAGCAGATGCATACACGAGTGATCACGATTGTGATCTTGATGGCAATGCAAATCATGGCGATGATGATTTGTCACCTTAAATTTATGGAATAAATGTTCACTATGCAAATTGGATTTTATTGTTTTGGCCATGGGATTAGCCAATGGTTGTACTAAACTTTGTACTAAGCTTTGTATGGATTTTATTGTTTTGGCCATTGGATTAGCCAAATAGTTGTTTTCGGTACTATGCAATGTTTCAAATATGATTTCCTTTTGTTACTTACTGTCAAATTTTGTCTGAGAAATTCCATATATATATATATATATATATAGGTTGTATATTAAACAATACTTTTAGATATAGGATTTCATAGATTTCAAAGGGTATTGACCAATAGATGTTTGTGCTTGAAATATCTTCAATCCCTTATAGTTTCAATGAAGAAATCATCAATAAATGTTTTTTATTTGATCAACCTTTTCTTTACTAAATTTCATCCAAATTATGCTCAAACTTGTGATACCTAACAAAAATCTATAAGGATTAAATCACCCTCAAAACTCAGTGTTACAATCAACCTTTAAACAATGACTATCACTAGTAGTAGATACCCTTTTGATCAAACTCTTGAACAATTATATCAACATAGAGCACAAATTTATGGTGAGTTTATGTTTCAAATATCAAGTATGTCAATAACCTTAAAGACTGCATGTCAAAATGGAATCTTGTCAATTTATTTAACACATATTGGAGATGAATATGGTAGATATAATATATATGCCATCTAATTTCTTGTTGGAATTTTTTGAATTCATTAGGCAGGGATGCTCTTGCATATTCTCTACTGATATTCTAGATCCCTATTATTTTTAACTAGAAAATAGGGAATTACAATGAATCTTTGTATAACATGGAGAGAACCATCATGGTAGGATAATTTGTCTTAATTTATTTTATTTACAAACATATAGCCATTTTAGTTACAGACATGGAACCATTTTAGAGGATCATGGTTACTTGGGTTATGAATGTATTCTCTGGTTATATATGGACAATGCAATCTTGATACATCAAAATCAGTAAGTTTTTTTTATTAATATTTTAAGATCATAAAGCACTACCTTTGGTCCTGATGCAAAGATTTATAGTCCTCCTGATATGTCTATCTTCATATGCCCATCGATCAAAGCCAATGGGATATTTATAGTTGAGGAATCTATTCTCACAAAGACATTCAGACTACAATTGATCTCACACATTCAGACTCAAATGATCTCACACATTTAGACATTGTATAAAACCATATTATATGAAAGGAAAGATGTTCTACACATTGTTATTAATCATAATATGTGATTATACAATCGAGATATTAATTTTATAGTATTTGTTTGTCCATGTACTAATGATGTTTTTTATGGGAAATGTTGGACATAAAGGCTATGAAGAATAAGGGGGTGAAATGTAAAAGTGGAGAAATAAGTGATGAAAATGATGCAGATTATGAGTGTGTTCATAAAGAATGGACCACAAGAAATGAAGAATATTTTTCATCTCTCGGTTTGGGAAATAAGTAAGTAGTTGTTCCTTGTACCTTTTCACTTCTATGGATATTTCATGAAATTTGTTTATAATATTCGTTACGTAGCCTATATATGCTTTCAATTCTCATTTGATAAGTTTTTAATTTTTATAGGGAAAATTTGGCTTCTAGAGAAAGAGAGAAGAACCAAAAGGCAAGAAAAGGCACATCGTTGCCAGCTCATGGTTCAGAAAATCAATAAGTATTTATTCCTCATACTTTTTCATTTCTATGCATATTTTATTATAGTTGTATATAATCTATTTGAGGATGTAGGGTGTCTATGATTTCGATTATAATTTAATAAGTTTTTTATTTTATTTTATAAGGAAAAGGTTGATTCTACACAAAATGAGCAAAACAAAAAGGCAAGCAAAGGTACATTGCCACTAGCTTGAAGAAGCCTATGCCTTGGTGGATTAGTACATGGAGAATATGATGACAATACTAATGATAATATTCCTAATATATCACATATTGATGATCATGTCCAAGATGATATTGATGAAGACTTAGTATATTCTGGATCATAATAAGGGTTGGGAGACTTTTATTTTAAATTAAAAAAATATTTGAAGGAATATTTGAGCAAAATGGTGAGATAGCTAGTGCCACACCTAATGTGGTCAATAAGTAACCGATTAGGCCTTCAACTGCCAAATAAATTATAACACATGTTGTGTCCACAAACATGAGTCCTCATTCAATATCACCCAATCTTGATTTGACTGAAGATTTATCAACTTTCATAAAAAGACGTAGAATTAGTCAAGGCATTTATAGGTCCACAGAAAGAGAAGCCAAAGAAAGAAAATCATAAGGGAATAAGGATTATTTGGTTGAGATAAAATATTGTTAACCCGTTGGACCAAATTCTACAAGGTGGGCCTCAGAGTTGGGAACGAGAGTATGGTCTCATTTGGATGTCACCAAAGCCAACTTTGTAGATCAAGATGAAATAAATGTGGATCTAGTGATTAAACAAATGGAAAATTCCTTTGAGACTTTTGGTGGAAGGATTTCCACCAAATATTACAAGAACAAAATCATAAAATTGATTAATAATTTTAGGCATAAACGTAGAAAATCAATCTTGGATGGAAAAGAAAGGAACAACAGGTTGAATCCCAAGCAGTGGGAGGATTTGAAGGAAATCATGTGTGCTGAAGAGTATGTGAAAAGAGTACAAAAGGGAAGATAGAAATAGAAAATGTGAGGTATCGATTTATTTTGGGTTGTGGTGGGTGGTGAGACAATCAAAACATGTTTGTAAGTATATGGATTTTTTGTTGAATACATTATGTATGACATTTTTGTAAGCATATTTGTAAGTACATTGTGTTATATTGCATTTTGATTTGTCTATATATCCAACTAATTATGTGTTGATAATAATTTGTAGGTTCAAGGAGCTAATAGATCAGAAATTGATATGAGTGAAATGATTGACCATTATATAATGGTAGATATAGACAATTCTAAACATAATCATATATCAAACAATCCAATAAAAATATCATTTCCATCTAATTAAGCTGAGAAAATCCTAACCACATCTACTTATGTTGAAAACGATAGTAAGTCGAATTATAAACATGTAATGGAATGCATAAATGGGTTGACAAAGACAATCTCAACCATAGCCACCTCCATTGAACCTATCGTTTCTTCATGGAAAAATAAGGGATGTCATAGTGATTTAGATGAGGTATGCTAATTATCATTCCCATACAAGCATTTCTTCACTTGATTTCATAATTTGATTTAATTGGTTTAGGTCTGATTTTTAGTGTTTTAATGTTATATTTACTATTTTTCTACTATATTATTGTATCATTATAATGTTATATTTGATTTGTGCATGATGTAATCACATGCAG
>JZKD02S0184710.1:180488-202705 GCA_000966675.3 Picea glauca | reverse complement strand
ATTAAAAATGACTAAATTAGTGACCAAACAATGAGAATAATGAACACATAAAATGACTAAAAATGACTAAATTAGTGACCAAAAATGAGAATAATGAACCCATATAAAATGACTACAAATGACTAAGTTAGTGACCAAATAATGAGAGATATATGACCAAACAATGTGAGATAAGTGACCGAAAAAAATGACCAAAATTCGCATATAAAATGACCATAAAATGAGAGATAAGTGACCAAAACAATGAGAGATAAGTGACCAAAACAATGACCAAAATACGCATATAAATGACCACATGGCAGTTTTGGTGGCTAATTTTGGGTCTCTTATCACGCGACCAAAAATGTAGTCTTATTTAGTTTGGTCATTTATATCTCGTCTTGTGGTCATTAATTTTGTCATATATTTGGTCATTAATTGTGGCACATTTTTGGTCGTGTGATACGAGACCAGAAATTAACCACCAACAATCGCCAAATCAAAAGTGGTCATTTATATGCAGATTTTGGTCATTTATTTGGTCACTTATCTCTCATTTTGTACTTGTGGGTGGGTTCCTATCGAGATGGATAATTATAAATTGTAAGTTGGTTATTGCAAAAGAACATAAAGAAATATGTTTTGTGGTTTTCTCCCTCATTAGGTTTCCACGTAAAAATCCTGATGTAATGTGTTTTCTACATGTATTGTTGATTAAGTAAGAACTTATACATAACTTTAAATTGTTGAAAGGAAAGACAATTGATAAATTTGATACAATATTGATTCACCCCCCTCTCAGTATTGTTGTAATTTATAATAGTTCTAGGCCAATAAGAAAACAAAATTTCATTTGCAATTTATTTTATCAACAAAACTTTATTTGGCGTAGAGATGAATTATATTGTCACATGGTGATATGTAAACTGCTATGGATATTCCAATGGATAGTTTATCACAATAGATCTAATAAAATATTGAAATATTTTCTATGAAGGTTAATTTCCTTTCGATATCAAACTCTTTGATTACTAGTTTTCTACTTAAAATGTATGAAATAGTTCAAATGAAAAAAATAGAGAACATAAATAAACACACACACCATCCACAAATAAACACAAGATATTACATGGGAAACCCAATATGGAAGAAAACCCAGCTATATGGTGAGGTCGTTCTGCTCTCTTTTCTTCAAATGATAGTACAAAGAAAGAGGCACTCTCTGTGGAGTTTCCTTTGTCACTGTGGCCTGTATGGCTTCTACAAAATCTCTCCTCCTCTATTATGCTCACAAAATAACACTCTCAAATGTCATTCTCTTCTATGTAACAAGATACAATGAAAAATAATGGAACCCCCCTCTCCTCCTTGTGGCTCGGTGTTTAACAGAGCCCAATAGCCATCTATGGGTAGGGTTTTTTACTTCCTCAACCCTCAATTGTGATCAGGTTTTGGACCTTATAGAATTTTCTTGACATTCCATATGTGGCAAGTCCCATATGCATGAGTAATGGGGGTTTACATGGCATGATTTTGTACCATGGTGGTCAATGTGGTAGGTCAAATTGCGGGTGTTACACTTCATTTTTTCATTCCTAGTGTCACACTCAAGTGTCGTGAAAGTTGACACCATGGCTAGATGATGGTTGTGTTCCCTAAGACATGGTGAATGAGAAAAAAAATGATAAAATGTCTAAATCAAATCCCTTTCCCTACGCTTTGAAACTTTTTTTAGCACTAACGCCCCCTACCCATATATATGGAGCATTAATGCCCCCTAGTCAACTGTGGGGGAGCATTAGTAACAGACTGTGTCAAGTATTGTGGGAGAGTTAATCTTGTTGGGGAAGTTAGAGTTAACCAACCTTTTTCTATGGACCAATCCTGAGATACTCTTGAGTGGTAGTGGTCAAGGGATGACTCATAAACTCGAGTCATCCATATTCCATCCATTTTGGGGTACTAAATCCTAATCTAAGGAGTGAATATCTCAACCATTCCATTGACTTGTTATGATGGTTAAGCCTCTCAATTTCTATATAAACAAGGCCATTCATGGGTAGGGAGGAGATTTTTTTAGAGTATGAAACCTTTGATATTGAGAGAAAGGATAGAATATTACTATGCACATCCAAGGGATGGAAGGAAGGATGCTTGGAGGACTGGATCCATCCCTATGTAATTTTTCATATTTGCAATATAAACTTGGCCTATTCCTTTCACTATATTATTCATGATAGTGTCTACACTTAATTTAAATCAGGTATAGATATATTTAGTGTTTTCCTAATAAGATCTATTAGAAGTATAAAGGCTTGTTCTTTGTTTTGAAAATCTCTTTGATCACTGAAAGGGATTGGAGCAACGAGGTCAAAGAATAGTGAGGTCAAAATTGATAAAAAAAAGTAAGTATCCCTACATCTATCTATATTTAATGAGTTAAATCTAAAAGGAAAGTAGTAACCATTTGTTTCGAGTCTATCTTATATCATAATTTGATCTAAGTTGAGTTCAACATGTCAGCAGGGTGAATTTTTCATAACAAAAATTGACAACCATACTAAGGAGGAACACCATGTTCTTCTCGGTCTCTAGCCCATGATTGTGACTTATTCTTTTTATTTATTTGTTTCTATGGATATTTCATGCTTATTACTAGTCATTATCAATATTAGTCATCCAAGTACTAGACCTTTGTACTTTTCTGAGTGAAAAATACTCAAATTTCCATCACTTTCAAGAGTAACACTCCTATTTAGTAGTGTATAGAGCATTAGTGATGCCTCCTTGTAGGATTATAGAGAGTGTTAGGCTTGTTATAATGCCCTGTATTGAGGGTTTTAGGAGCATTAACCTCCTTTAGAGTTAATTTTTTAGTGTTTTTTCCTTTGTTTTCTGCAATATTTTGGCCTCATAATTGTGTTTTCAGATCTTCTCTTACTTTCTATAGACTTTGATTGATTTCACTTTGGTGATTAGTTCATTTTATTACTCCTTTTAGTTTCTATTTAGTTTCATATTGTCAAAGTGTGCATGTGTGCTTAGGGTTGACTCGATACTTTTTGTTTGATTCATGCCACAAATGATTTGACTCTATTATTGTCGATTCTAAAAGTATCCTAAGTGTTTTTTGTTAGATTGTAAAGTCTTTGGATTGAAAGAAGTATTTGTTTAGAATATCTCATTCTCAATACTTTGTTTGCATGCTTGTTTTAGTTGTTTCTTTTGTTTCATTTTTTATTCAAGCATCACCTGGATTTTTTTCGTTCTCATTGAAAAGTTGAAACAGAAGAATCTCATACTTTAGAATTTCTCATTTAATTTGAAAATTTTAAAGGAAAGGAAATAAAAATTTTGCATTCATTTTTCATTAAGTAGAGATTTGGTATGTCTCGGAACTTGTTTTTAGTTTTGAAAATTTAAGGATATCAATGAAGTAGGTTAGAAAACATTCATATTCTTCATTTAAAGAGAAGCAAAGTTGCACTGAGAGTTTTATGGAATTAAGAAGAAAGGAAACCTATTCTCCCTCTTGTAGATAGGATTCATTGAAAGAGAAATTTTGCATCTCATTCCTTTCTGCATGGTTTGGAGTTAGGTCTCCACATCACAAGTTTCACCTCCATTTACCCTTGAATAAAAACAATGATTAAGAATCAACCAGTGCATTAATAAAATTAATTAGAATTTTGTTTATAGTAAACCAAAAATAGTCTAGGGTTAGAGTCTTTGGACTAGGAAAGTGAGTAAATCATCCAAGACCAATAAAATACAACTGTAGAATAATATAGAGAGATAAAAATCCAATTTCTATATAGGCATAGTCGGGAACCCCCTCTAATACAAGGGATAAACATGAGGTCATGTGCAGAAGAGAAGTGTATATTAGCTCTCCAAATATTGACCAATCGTAGCAGAACGAGTGTATATTGGGGGTTGTTTCTTGAGAAACTATTGGTTTCATTGTTCTCAGAGTTTCGTGAATCCTGAATCCGTTCGGGGTCCTTAGGAGTCTTACCAATCCACTTGTCTTCAGTTCTCTTGAAAGAACTTTGGACTTTGATATCCTTCCCATATGTTTCGTATCAGTTTTTGACAGTACCCCCGTAGAGGTCAACTGCGAGTTAGTATGCCTAGTGGCCTTTCTTAGGAATCTATAGAGGTGACTATGGGGGGTTTCCCACGATACCTAGGGTGGACTTTGTATCACAATTTCAGTACGCGTGGAGGGTGGCCCTTGGAATTGATGTTTAATTGCATCAAGAAGGGTGTTTACATGGAGGTCGGGATAATGTCTTCTCATATCTTCGTTGGTGGCTTGACATCCCATCTCCGAAAGATCCTTGTGTATACTATTTTCTTGGTTGGCTATATTGAAATTTCTTAGGGGTGTGTTTTTCTCNTAGTATGCCTAGTGGCCTTTCTTAGGTATCTATAGAGGTGACTATGGGGGGTTTCCCACGATACCTAGGGTGGACTTTGTATCACAATTTCAGTACCCTTGGAGGGTGGCCCTTTGAATTGATGTTTACTTGCATCAAGAAGGGTTTTTACATGGAGGTCGAGATAATGTCTTCTCATATCTTCGTTGGTGGCTTGACATCCCATCTCCGAAAGATCCTTGTGTATACTATTTTCTTGGTTGGCTATATTGAAATTTCTTAGGGGTGTGTTTTTCTCATTATTTGTAGTTGGCATTAGGAATATTTATTATTATTCCACACTCAATGTGGTTGAACACAGTCTACGTATATCACGAGGAATGCAAGGGTTTCCTCTAGAGGGGTATGAACATGTTCCTCCTAACTCACCACACCCTTCTAATGAAGGAACTATATAAGAAGAGGTCATTTATGAGGCTAGGAGTATACATACTCCTCTGGTTGATCATTTTGGAACAATGATCACAAGTTTCCAAAAAGGATTTTTTCCTCCTATAAATCCACCTTTGATTGATCCCCTTGGCCCAGTTCTTGTAAATTTACCCTCTTCGAGAGAATTTGAATCTGGGATATATTTCTCATCTTCTCGTGTACCACTTAGGAATCTTAGTGAATATTTAATATGGCCTCAGGGCAATTACCACCTTCTTTGTCCACATTTGTTGTGGTTTATCCTACACGAACACCTTGTACTTTTGCTTCTCCTCTCTTTGACACATCGTTTTGCCAGATCATACCTCAGATTAGTTAGTTGGGTATTTCTCAGCCTATAATCCTATAGGAACAACCTATGAGTTGGGGTATTTCCATGTTTGCATCAATGTTCATCATGCAATCACATTGTCATCATTCCTCATTCCCATCTATATAATCTTTCTTGAAACTCTCTTGAAATGTCATGGAACGTATTCCAACACACCCATCACCAATTTCATCCACAGATGCCACATGGTGAGCAGTCAATGGTGCCAACGTTGAAATTTCTTCAAACTATGTATGTATGCATCAAAATTTGACATGGTTATAAGAGACACATGCCTTGACGATATTCGAGGGTTTCAAGAACCTTCATGAATCCTTGACATCCTCCATGTTTGCATGAACCTTTATTATGTGGTCTTATTTTTATCATTCATCATTCCCATCTAAAAAATCTTGGTTGGAACTCTCTTGAAATGTCTTCCAACATGCTCATTTGCAATATCATCAACCGACCTGACACAGTGAGCAGTGAATGGGGCCAATGTTGAATTTTCTTCAAAATATGACTGTATGCATTGAAATCTTACATGCTTAGACTAGGTGAATGCATTGATAGTATGGGAGGGTTTTAAGACCCAGTGAAATCATTGAGATTGAATATTCATGTTTTGATATGAAATAGGAAACTAAAATTGAGCTTTAATTTATTAAATTTTCACCTAATTCTAGGTGATTAAAATATTTTTTTTTGTTTGATTTTTTTTTTTAGTTCTTAATAAAGCATAATAAAAATGTCCCCGAGGTGTAGGACAATTGGTGACAGAAGGTGTTGTTAAGCCACTCTATGTTGTTAAAGTCATTGGTTCGAAACTTGCGGGGACAAAAAATCCAACCATGTTAAGGGTTGGTGTGGCGCGGGCCGAGTGCGATCCCCAGGTGATTTTGACGGCTTAGATGCCCCCAATTCATGGTTTCTCAAGCCAAAGGTTAATCCTATAGCTAGCAGGGCCGGACAAATTAACAAACAAAAAAAAATAAAACATAATAAAAATTTATTCTCAACATTAAAATGCAAACAATATAAAAATAATGAAGTTAACAAAGTTATTTATTCAAATCAATATGAGATACATGCATTAATATTTTATTAACTTTTGTGTCTTCATGAACACATGTTGATACAAAATGAATGGAAGAAGAATCCAAGTAATCCTATTTTTTTCTGCCAACTATTCATACCATATCTTGAACACTTTAAGGATATTTCAATAAGAAATTTATACTGACAGAAATAATATTGAACCATTTCAAAGTTTATTCCATAAGAATCATCATTTTTTAAACATGGATTACAAAAAAATTCGAAAATTTAGAAGCCTTGGTCATTAACATCATTGTCTACAACAATGTCATCTAGTGTATCATTGTTAATGTTCATATGATATTTCAAGTAGTTAATATTATCATCATCCTCATATTGACCTGCATCATCTTCATCATCATTGAAATTTGATTGTAGACCATCCATATTGTTATCAGATGTACTTGGATCATCATTTTCTATACCATCCATATTGTTGTCTTCCATAACATCATATAACTCTGGATTGTTGTCTTCTTGTGTCTGAACATAACCATATTCAACATCATCATGGATGCCAATTTATTTGATGATCTCTAATCCCTCTCTCTCATTTTTTGGCCATCATTGTTCTGTCAGTATCCACTAGTGCATCGTCAAATACATGCCTTAATCTTGGATCATAATGTATCACAAAAATCCATTTCCGGTCTAGAATATCTTCATAGAAAAATAACTTCACACGAATGAGTACATACATATATTAAATGTATGTTATAACAATTTTATTGATTAATAAACACATGTATATGTTCACAATAAACAATGATTAATATATTATTGATCACTGCTTCTTGTTTGAGTTTAAGAAATACTTGCTCACAGTGAATTGGTAGAGCATGAGGTTCCTTATCCTCCGATAGGAACCTTGAGGAATATATAGAAAACAATCCACTATGGGTATCATGTCTTCGTGTCCTCTCAAATTCTTCATACCATCTACACTTAAAAATGCAACATTTAGAAGAGTAGTAATCCAACTCAATAATTTTTTGTATTTTCCCAACATATTGTAGATTTCCTTCAATAATATTCTTATATTTTAAGATTGATCGAATGGATTGCTTGAAGTCAACCATGATGCCATAATCGAAGGATCTTCTCTTTACATCTACACCTTTTACACAATAATGTCGACCATATTCACACATTGCTATATATTTCCTTATCTGTGAAAGACCATTTATTTCAATTAAAAAAAATATAATGACAAATATTAAAATAGTTAATAGGGTCAAAAATGTAAGGAAACAACATTTTGTAAAATTCCAACTATACCTTTCTTTCACATCCTCTAAACATGTTTATTTAATCTTCTGTTATGTTTGAATCTATACATGCATCTTCTATTTGATTTTGAATTTGTTCAGTAACCCATTCTAGTGTGAAATCTTTTCCCGATTCCCTTTGCAGATCAGTAGGAAATGGGGTATTCCTTGGGTTCAATCTCTTAAATTGTCTCCTTTCTTTTAACACTTGTTCTCTCTTTTTATCATGGATTATTTTAGGGGCTAAATTTCGCTCACGGGCTAATTTTCCATGGTTTTTCCAAAAATGAGATTCGTTATTTTAAAAATTATTCGCCCAGATTCTATAGGATAAAATTATTTTACCTTAAAAATCGCCAAAAAATTATATAAACTATATAAAATCCTTAGAAATTTGAATATTTTTACAAATATATCGCCAAACATTTGCAGTTGGCATATGAAGAATTAGTAAGATTCGCGAAGGTTTCTACATTTTAAAATAAATTTCAATCCTTGAAATCATCCCTGCTTTTTATCATACAAATAAATCCAATTGTTCATAAATTCCATGTGGTATAGAATGAACTTGTTGAGTATAGAACTTTCTTCTACACCTATTACATGTCAACATGTTTATTTCAAACTCCAAAGGCCATTTTGTTAATTTGAAAAATAAATTACAAATTAAATTATGATTTCAATAAAAACAACCACAATGATATTGAGTTTCCTTACTAATTTCTACTTGAACACCATTAGATTGTATTTTTTCTCCATCAATAATATTTGATGCTCATTCCCCATCCCATAACCATGGCCCATATTCTAAATCCTTACCAAGGAATTCACATAGGAAGAAAAATTATTCATTCAATACATACCCTTCAACCATGCAACCCTCTGGATGTGCCTTTTGTCAGACATATATTTTTACAGTTTTCATATAACTCTCAAATAAAAAACATCCACCTCGTTGATACAACACCCATCAATTCAATGCCATCGGCTAGGTGTATAAGTAAATGGACTTGTAGGTCCATAAAACTTGTAGGGATCTCTTTCTCAAATACACATACAAATTCTGCAACTTCCTTTTTCCATTTTGGCACTTCACATTTTCGGATCTCCTTGGATGTCACCTACCTAATTAAGAACAATAAATTAGTATGAACCTCTAGGAAAAAATTAAAATGAAATACAATATCTCTATGTCCCTCACACATGAACATTCCATACCACATACCTTGCAAATGTTGACATGGCTTGTGGCATTCCTCAAGTCAATGGTAAGACATGAATCCCCCCTAATTTCCAATGGCATGATATGTTGTCAAACACATTTATGAAAGGTCATTAATTATTTTTTTCAAACAATAGAATATCATAATATATTTAGTACCTAATCAATTTTACCAATAAAAGTTAAATGATGATATATAATACCTTCATAAAATTATTAAAATCATGTGATATGTCCATCAACTGTAAAATATTTAACCAATGATGACCCATAGCTCGTAGGTGTCCTTATTGAACATATGACATTTTTTAGTTGGTTTACCTCTTTCTTTTTAAAAATCCATGGAGCTTATGCATATGTTTCATTTCCCTGTTTGGCCACAAAAGTTTTCTATCAAATTTGGTACACAAAAGAGCAATATCTCTCCTAGAAGACAAGGTGTCCTTCTCTTTGCATGATATATGTCAAAATATTGAATCTGGGACATTTTTTAATATGTGCATAGGATCATCCCCGAGGTGTAGGATAGTCAGTGACGGAGTGTGTTGTTAAGCCACTCTGTGTTGTTAAAGTCATCGGTTCGAAACCTGCGGGGACAAAAAATCCAACCATGTTAAGGGTTGGTGTGGCTCAGGCCGGGTGCAATCCCTGGGTGATTTTGACAGCTTAGATGCCCCTGAGTCATGGTTTCTCAAGCCACAGGTTAATCGTGTAGCCAATAGGTCCCGCACAAATTAACAAACAAACAAAAAAAATTGTGCATAGGATCTAATAGGTGAGATATTAATAGATCCTTCCAGTAAGGGAGCTCATAAAATATGGATTTCCTTTTCATCCCTTCTGGCATTTTAATTACAACTTGTTTCGGTTCTTCAATAGAATCACCCCCATAAAAAAAATCCTACCCAGCTTTCAATTCAAAATTTCATACTTATCAAGCTAAACATCTAGACCCATAATCATGGGAGGGCCTCTATTTTCAAATTTTCCATCAAATTGATTCTTATGGAATTTTCTAAACCTATGATCCGATGGTAGAAAAAATATGTTGCTTGCATTAATAAATTTATGTAGATATTTAGAATACTACCCTTTAAATTGTTTTTCACATCTTGGACACGCAAATGTCCCCTTTGTTTGAAGCCCCAAAATTCAATAAGTAAGGTTAAAAAAATCAAAATAATAGTATAAAATTAATTATGAAAGTTGGGATGAAAATAAATTATTAGTGCAAATACGTAAAAAACTTGAACTTACCGGAACAAACACCAAGTCCTGGGAAATCATGAATAGTCCAACATAGCACACTATACAAAATGAAGGACCTATTTGATGGAGGATGTGATATGTCATACATTCTTATTCCTTTCCATAGTAGTTGAATCTCATCAATAAAGGGCACAAGATAAACATACACGTTTTTAACTTGATGTTTTCCCGGAACAATGAGAGTCATCATAAGGTGCTCCTTTCTAACACTGCTCCATGGGGGAATATTGTATACTATCAATCTGACTAGACAAAAACTATAATTTGAGCTCATGAAAGAGAATGGGCACACTCCATCAATTGCAAGACCAAAACTAATACTACGACGTTCATCTTTGAATTTTCTTGGCCATTTTTCCTCTATGTGTTTCAATGCTTTGGAGTCAAACAAAATTCACATAATCCATATTTACTCATATTCTTTGCATGCCATTCCATCAATTGTGCAAGTGACTTGCAAAAAAACATTCGTTGAAGTATAGGTATAATTTGCATGTGACATAAAACCTTCTTTGGAATTGTAGGACCTTGTATATCTATATGATATCTCTTCTCCTTGCATATGGGGAATTCTACCTTGTCTTGATACTCATCTCTATAAAAAATTCAATCAATTTTACATGAATGAATTTTCTTATATTCAATCCCCAACTCAACCAACAACTGATGCCCCTCTCTACAAGTTGATGGTAACACATTATCTTTAGGAAATATTTTGGTTTTTAGTGCCTTGTAAGATTTCCATAGATTAGATCAAATGAATGTTTGACTTATGATGAACATGTTTGATATGTCAATATATATTAGTACTATTCATAAACAAATTGCGTACACAAATTGACAATGCATTGTAAGAAATATATTTCAACTCAATTTAGTAGGGTGGTGAATCCTTTGTCTGACCAACCAAACAGTGACTTGATTTCTAATAATATTAATGTGCATGCACATTAATATTATGCATGTGTATATGCATGCCCATTTTTATACATAATATGGACTCTATTCATTTCTTTTCCACTTTCCAATTGAAGACGATGTGTATACAAATTCAAATTTAGACCATATGCTGACATGCTAGGCTTATATTTTGCTAGCCTTCTCCATTCACCACTGTAATATGACTGAACATAATATGACATTAATATCCTAGTTGTTTGTTGTGAATTGTTTCTATGTTTAGATCCCACATGTACATTTTCGACAATAAAGAGGTCTAGATTCTGTCCATGAATATTGGAGGGTCATATCATGTAGTTGTAACCCCAAAATTGAAACACCTCGTACATTCTAGGTAGTTGTTGATCACTAGGCCAAGAACAATATAATTAATGGTCAAATTTCTCTTTATAAATCAATCTCAAACCCAGGGGAAAGTCATCATTTCCATCACATTCATTCTCATAGGATATGTAGTCCACCTTCCCCTTGTCTTTAAGAAAATTATGCATCTTTAAATAGATTCTTATTTTGTTACTTGTTTTCATCAATTCCTCATCTTTCGANATTAAAAATGACTAAATTAGTGACCAAACAATGAGAATAATGAACACATAAAATGACTAAAAATGACTAAATTAGTGACCAAAAATGAGAATAATGAACCCATATAAAATGACTACAAATGACTAAGTTAGTGACCAAATAATGAGAGATATATGACCAAACAATGTGAGATAAGTGACCGAAAAAAATGACCAAAATTCGCATATAAAATGACCATAAAATGAGAGATAAGTGACCAAAACAATGAGAGATAAGTGACCAAAACAATGACCAAAATACGCATATAAATGACCACATGGCAGTTTTGGTGGCTAATTTTGGGTCTCTTATCACGCGACCAAAAATGTAGTCTTATTTAGTTTGGTCATTTATATCTCGTCTTGTGGTCATTAATTTTGTCATATATTTGGTCATTAATTGTGGCACATTTTTGGTCGTGTGATACGAGACCAGAAATTAACCACCAACAATCGCCAAATCAAAAGTGGTCATTTATATGCAGATTTTGGTCATTTATTTGGTCACTTATCTCTCATTTTGTACTTGTGGGTGGGTTCCTATCGAGATGGATAATTATAAATTGTAAGTTGGTTATTGCAAAAGAACATAAAGAAATATGTTTTGTGGTTTTCTCCCTCATTAGGTTTCCACGTAAAAATCCTGATGTAATGTGTTTTCTACATGTATTGTTGATTAAGTAAGAACTTATACATAACTTTAAATTGTTGAAAGGAAAGACAATTGATAAATTTGATACAATATTGATTCACCCCCCTCTCAGTATTGTTGTAATTTATAATAGTTCTAGGCCAATAAGAAAACAAAATTTCATTTGCAATTTATTTTATCAACAAAACTTTATTTGGCGTAGAGATGAATTATATTGTCACATGGTGATATGTAAACTGCTATGGATATTCCAATGGATAGTTTATCACAATAGATCTAATAAAATATTGAAATATTTTCTATGAAGGTTAATTTCCTTTCGATATCAAACTCTTTGATTACTAGTTTTCTACTTAAAATGTATGAAATAGTTCAAATGAAAAAAATAGAGAACATAAATAAACACACACACCATCCACAAATAAACACAAGATATTACATGGGAAACCCAATATGGAAGAAAACCCAGCTATATGGTGAGGTCGTTCTGCTCTCTTTTCTTCAAATGATAGTACAAAGAAAGAGGCACTCTCTGTGGAGTTTCCTTTGTCACTGTGGCCTGTATGGCTTCTACAAAATCTCTCCTCCTCTATTATGCTCACAAAATAACACTCTCAAATGTCATTCTCTTCTATGTAACAAGATACAATGAAAAATAATGGAACCCCCCTCTCCTCCTTGTGGCTCGGTGTTTAACAGAGCCCAATAGCCATCTATGGGTAGGGTTTTTTACTTCCTCAACCCTCAATTGTGATCAGGTTTTGGACCTTATAGAATTTTCTTGACATTCCATATGTGGCAAGTCCCATATGCATGAGTAATGGGGGTTTACATGGCATGATTTTGTACCATGGTGGTCAATGTGGTAGGTCAAATTGCGGGTGTTACACTTCATTTTTTCATTCCTAGTGTCACACTCAAGTGTCGTGAAAGTTGACACCATGGCTAGATGATGGTTGTGTTCCCTAAGACATGGTGAATGAGAAAAAAAATGATAAAATGTCTAAATCAAATCCCTTTCCCTACGCTTTGAAACTTTTTTTAGCACTAACGCCCCCTACCCATATATATGGAGCATTAATGCCCCCTAGTCAACTGTGGGGGAGCATTAGTAACAGACTGTGTCAAGTATTGTGGGAGAGTTAATCTTGTTGGGGAAGTTAGAGTTAACCAACCTTTTTCTATGGACCAATCCTGAGATACTCTTGAGTGGTAGTGGTCAAGGGATGACTCATAAACTCGAGTCATCCATATTCCATCCATTTTGGGGTACTAAATCCTAATCTAAGGAGTGAATATCTCAACCATTCCATTGACTTGTTATGATGGTTAAGCCTCTCAATTTCTATATAAACAAGGCCATTCATGGGTAGGGAGGAGATTTTTTTAGAGTATGAAACCTTTGATATTGAGAGAAAGGATAGAATATTACTATGCACATCCAAGGGATGGAAGGAAGGATGCTTGGAGGACTGGATCCATCCCTATGTAATTTTTCATATTTGCAATATAAACTTGGCCTATTCCTTTCACTATATTATTCATGATAGTGTCTACACTTAATTTAAATCAGGTATAGATATATTTAGTGTTTTCCTAATAAGATCTATTAGAAGTATAAAGGCTTGTTCTTTGTTTTGAAAATCTCTTTGATCACTGAAAGGGATTGGAGCAACGAGGTCAAAGAATAGTGAGGTCAAAATTGATAAAAAAAAGTAAGTATCCCTACATCTATCTATATTTAATGAGTTAAATCTAAAAGGAAAGTAGTAACCATTTGTTTCGAGTCTATCTTATATCATAATTTGATCTAAGTTGAGTTCAACATGTCAGCAGGGTGAATTTTTCATAACAAAAATTGACAACCATACTAAGGAGGAACACCATGTTCTTCTTGGTCTCTAGCCCATGATTGTGACTTATTATTTTTATTTATTTGTTTCTATGGATATTTCATGCTTATTACTAGTCATTATCAATATTAGTCATCCAAGTACTAGACCTTTGTACTTTTCTGAGTGAAAAATACTCAAATTTTCATCACTTTCAAGAGTAACACTCCTATTTAGTAGTGTATAGAGCATTAGTGATTCCTCCTTGTAGGATTATAGAGAGTGTTAGGATTGTTATAATGCCCTGTATTGAGGGTTTTAGGAGCATTAACCTCCTTTAGAGTCAACTTTTTAGTGTTTTTGCCTTTGTTTTCTGCAATATTTTGGCCTCATAATTGTGTTTTCAGAGCTTCTCTTACTTTCTATAGACTTTGATTGATTTCACTCTAGTGATTAGTCCATTTTATTACTCCTTTTAGTTTCTATTTAGTTTCATATTGTCAAAGTGTGCATGTGTGCTTAGGGTTGACTCGATACTTTTTGTTTGATTCATGCCACGAATGATTTGACTCTATTATTGTCGATTCTAAAAGTATCCTAAGTGTTTTTTGTTAGATTGTAAAGTCTTTGGATTGAAAGAGGTATTTGTTTAGAATATCTCATTCTCAATACTTTGTTTGCATGCTTGTTTTAGTTGTTTATTTTGTTTCATTTTTTATTCAAGCATCACCTGGATTTTTTTTGTTCTCATTGAAAAGTTGAAATAGAAGAATCTCATACTTTAGAATTTCTCATTGAATTTGAAAATTTTAAAGGAAAGGAAATAAAATTTTTGCATTCAGTTTTCATTAATTAGAGATTTGGTATGTCTCAGAACTTGTTTATAGTTTTGAAAATTTAAGGATATCAATGAAGTAGGTTAGAAAACATTCATATTCTTCATTTAAAGAGAAGCAAAGTTGCACTGAGTGTTTTATGGAATTAAGAAGAAAGGAAACCTATTCTCCCTCTTGTAGATAGGATTCATTGAAAGAGAAATTTTTCATCTCATTCCTTTCTGCATGGTTTGGAGTTAGGTCTCCACATCAAAAGTTTCACCTCCATTTACCCTTGAATAAAAACAATGATTAAGAATCAACCAGTGCATTAATAAAATTAATTAGAATTTTGTTTATAGTAAACCAAAAATAGTCTAGGGTTAGATTCTTTGGACTAGGAAAGTGAGTAAATCATCCAAGACCAATAAAATACAACTGTAGAATAATATAGAGAGATAAAAATCCAATTTCTGTATAGGCATAGTCGAGAACCCCCTCTAATACAAGGGATAAACATGAGGTCATGTGCAGAAGAGAAGTGTATATTAGCGCTCCAAATATTGACCAATCATACCAGAATGAGTGTATATTGGGGTTTGTTTCTTGAGAAACTATTGGTTTCATTGTTCTCAGAGTTTCGTGAATCCTGAATCCATTTGAGGTCCTTAGGAGTCTTACCAGTCCACTTGTCTTCAGTTCTCTTGAAAGAACTTTGGACTTTGATATCCTTCCCATATGTTTGGTATCGGTTGTTGACTGTACCCCCGTAGAGGTCGACTGCGAGTTAGTATCCCTAGTGGCCTTTCCTAGGTATCTATAGAGGTGACTATGGGGGGTTTCCTACGATACCTAGGGTGGACTTTGTATCACAATTTCAGTACCCTTGGAGGGTGGCCCTTTGAATTGATGTTTACTTGCATCAAGAAGGGTTTTTACATGGAGGTCGAGATAACGTCTTCTCATATCTTCATTGATGGCTTGACATCCCATATCCGAAAGATCCTTGTGTATACTATTTTTTTGGTTGGCTATATTTAAATTTCTTAGGGGTGTGTTTTTTTCATTATTTGTAGTTGGCCTTAGGAATATTTATTGTTATTCCACACTCAATGTGGTTGAACACAGTCTGCGTATATCACGAGGAATGCAAGGGTTTCCTCTAGAGGGGTATGAACATGTTCCTCCTAACTCACCGCACCCTTCTAATGAAGGAACTATATAAGAAGAGGTCATTTATGAGGCTAGGAGTATACATACTCCTCTGGTTGATCATTTTGGAACAATGATCACAAGTTTCCAAAAAGGATTTTTTCCTCCTGTAAATCCACCTTTGATTGATCCCCTTGGCCCAGTTCTTGTAAAGTTACCCTCTTCGAGAGAATTTGAATATGGGATAGATTTTTCATCTTATCGTGTACCACTTAGGAATCTTAGTGAATATTTAATATGGTCTCAGGACAATTACCACCTTCTTTGTCCACATTTGTTGTGGTTTATCCAACATGAACACCTTGTACTTTTGCTTCTCCTCTCTTTGACACATCATTTTGCCAGATCATACCTCAGATTAGTTAGTTGGGTATTTCTCAGCCTATAATCCTGTAGGAACAACCTATGAGTTGGGGTATTTCCATGTTTGCATCAATCTTCATCATGCAATCACATTGTCATCATCCCTCATTCCCATCTATATAATCTTTGTTGAAAGTCTCTTGAAATTTCATGGAACGTCTTCCAACACACCCATCACCAATTTCATCCATAGATGCCACATGGTGAGCAGTCAATGGTGCCAACGTTGAAATTTATTCAAACTATGTATGTATGGATCAAAATTTGACATGGTTATAAGAGACACATGCCTTGACGATATTCGAGGGTTTCAAGAACCTTCATGAATCCTTGACATCCTCCATGTTTGCATGAACCTTCATTATGTGGTCTCATTTTTATCATTCATCATTCCCATCTAAAAAATCTTGGTTGAAAATCTCTTGAAATGTCTTCCAACATGCCCAACTGCAATATCATCAACCGACCCGACACAGTGAGCAGTGAATGGGGTCAATGTTGAATTTTCTTCAAAATATGACTGTATGCATTGGAATATTACATGCTTAGACTAGGCGAATGCATTGACAGTATGGGAGGGTTTTAAGACTCAATGAAATCATTGAGATTGAATATTCATGTTTTGATATGAAATAGGAAACTAAAATTGAGCTTTAATTTATTAAATTTTCACCTAATTCTAGGTGATTAAATTTTTTTTTTTTAGTTATTAATAAAACATAATAAAAATTTCCTCGAGGTGTAGGACAATTGGTGACAGAGTGTGTTGTTAAGCCACTCTGTGTTGTTAAAGTCACCGGTTCAAAACTTGTGGGGACAAAAAATACAACCATGTTAAGGGTTGGTGTGGTGTAGGATGGGTGCGATCCCCAGGTGATTTTGACAGCTTAGATGCCCCCGAGTCATGGTTTCTCAAGCCATAGGTTAATCCTGTAGCCAGCAGGTCCGGAAAAATTAACAAACAAAAAAAAACTAAAACATAATAAAAATTTATTCTCAACATTAAAATGCAAACAATATAAAAATAATGAAGTTAACAAAGTTATTTATTCAAATCATTATGAGATATGTGCATTAATATTTTATTAACTTTTGTGTCTTCATGAACACATGTTGATACAAAATGAATGGAAGAAGAATCCAAGTAATCCTATTTTTTTCTGCCAACTATTCATACCATATCTTGAACACTTTAAGGATATTTCAATAGGAAATTTATACTGACAGAAATAATATTGAACCATTTCAAAGTTTATGCCATAAGAATCATCATTTTTTAAACATGGATTACAAAAAATTCTGAAAATTTAGAAGCCTTGGTCATTAACATCATTGTCTCCAACAATGTCATCTAGTGTATCATTGTCAATGTTCATATGATATTTCAAGTAGTTAATATTATCATCATCCTCATATTGACCTCCATCATCTTCATCATCATTGAAATTTGATTGTAGACCATCCATATTATTATCAGATGTATTTGGATCATCATCTTCTATACCATCCATATTGTTGTCTTCCATAACATCATCTAACTCTGGATTGTTGTCTTCTTGTGTCTGAACATAACCATATTCAACATCATCATGGATGCCAATTTATTTGATGTTCTCTAATCCCTCTCTCTCATTTTTTGGCCATCATTGTTCTGTCAGTATCCACTAGTGCATCATCAAATACATGACTTAATCTTGGATCATAATGTATGACAAAAATCCATTTCCGGTCTAGAATATCTTCATAGAAAAATACCTTCACACGAATGAGTACATACATATATTAAATGTATGTTATAACAATTTTATTGATTAATAAACACATGTATATATTCACAATGAACAATGTATTAATATATTATTGATCACTATTGCTTCTTGTTTGAGTTTAAGAAATACCTGCTCACAGTGAATTGGTAGAACATGAGGTTCCTTATCCTCCGATAGGAACCTTGAGGAATATATAGAAAACAATCCACTATGGGTATCATGTCTTCATGTCCTCTCAAATTCTTCATACCATATACACTTAAAAATACAACATTTAGAAGAGCAGTAATCCAACTCAATAATTTTTTGTATTTTCCCAACATATTGTAGATTTCCTTCAATAATATTCTTATATTTTAAGCTTGATCGAATGGATTGCTTTAATTCAACCATGATGCCACAATCGAAGGATCGTCTCTTTACATCTACACCTTCTACACAATAATGTCGACCATATTCACACATTGCTATATATTTTCTTACCTGTGAAAGACCATTTATTTCAATTAAAAAAAATATAATGACGAATATTAAAATAGTTAATAGGGTAAAAAATGTAAGGAAACAACATTTTGTAAAATTCCAACTATACCTTTCTTTCACATCCTCTAAACATGTTTATTTAATCTTTTGTTATGTTTGAATCTATACATGCATCTTCTATTTGATTTTGAATTTGTTCAGTAACCCATTCTAGTGTGAAATCTTTTCCCCATTCCCTTTGCAGATCAATAGGAAACGGGTTATTCCTTGGGTTCAATCTCTTAAATTGTTTCCTTTCTTTTAACACTTATTCTCTCTTTTTATCATACAAATAAATCCATTTGTTCATAAATTCCATGTGGTATAGAATGAACTTGTTGAGTATAGAACTTTCGTCTACACCTATTACATGTCAACATGTCTATTTCAAACTCCAAAGGCCATTTTGTTAATTTGAAAAATAAATTACAAAGTAAATTATGATTTCAATAAAAACAACCACAATGATATTGAGTTTCCTTACTAATTTCTACTTGAACACCATTAGATTGTAGTTTTTCTCCATCAATAATATTTGATGCTCATTCCCCATCCCATAAGCATGGCCCATATTCTAAATCCTTACCAAGGAATTCACATAGGAAGAAAAATTATTCATTCAATACATACCCTTCAACCATTCAACCCTCTGGATGTGCCTTTTGTCAGACATATATTTTTATAGTTTTCATATAACTCTCAAATAAAAAAAATCCACCTCGTTGATACAACACCCACCAATTCAATGCCATCGACTAGGTGTATAAGTAAATGGACTTGTAGGTCCATAAAACTTGTAGGGATCTCCTTCTCAAATACACATACAATTTTTGCAACTTCCTTTTTCCATTTTGGCACTTCACATTTTCGGATCTCCTTGGATGTCACCTACCTAATTAAGAATAGTAAATTAGTATGACCCTCTAGGAAAAAAATAAAATGAAATACAATATCTCTATGTCCCTCACACATGAACATTCCATACCACATACCTTGCAAATGTTGACATGGCTTATGGAATTCCTCAAGTCAATGGTAAGACATGAATCCCCCCTAATTTCCAATGGCATGATATGTTGTCAAACACATTTATGAAAGGTCATTAATTATTTTTGTCAAACAATAGAATATCATAATATATTTAGGACCTAATCAATTTTACCAATAAAAGTTAAATGATGATATATAATACCTTCATAATCATGTGTTTTAAATCATGTGATATGTCCATCAACTGTAAAATCTTTAACCAATGATGACCCATAGCTCGTAGGTGTCCTTATTGAACGTATGGCATTTTTTAGTTGGTTTAGCTCTTTCTTTTTCAAAATCCATGGAGCTTATGCATATGTTTCATTTCCCTGTTTGGCCACAAAATTTTTCTATCAAATTTGGTACACAAAAGAGCAATATCTCTCCTAGAAGACATGGTGTCCTTCTCTTTGCATGATATATGTCAAAATATTGAATCTGGGACATTTTTGAATATGTGCATAGGATCTAATAGGTGAGATATTAATAGAGCCTTCCAATAAGGGAGCTCATAAAATATGGATTTCCTTTTCATCCCTTCTGGCATTTTAATTACAACTTGTTTCGGTTCTTCAATAGAATCACCCCCATAAAAAAAATCCTTCCCATCTTTCAATTCAAAATTTCATAGTTATCAAGATAAACATCTAGACCCATAATAATGGGAGGGCCTCTATTTTCAACTTTTCCATCAAATTGATTCTTATGGAATTTTCTAAACCTATGATCCGGTGGTAGAAAAAATATGTTGTTTGCATAAATAAATTTATGTAGATATTTAGAATACCACCCTTTAAATTGTTTTTCACATCTTGGACACGCAAATATCCCCTTTGTTTGAAGCCCCAAAATTCAATAAGTAAGGTTAATAAAATCAAAATAATAGTATAAAATTAATTATGAAAGTTGGGATGAAAATAAATTATTAGTGCAAATACGTAAAAAACTTTATCTTACCGGAACAAACACCAAGTCTTGGGAAATCATGAATAGTCCAACATAGCACACTATACAAAATGAAGGACCTATTTGATGGAGGATGTAATATGTCATACATTCTTATTCCTTTCCATAGTAGTTGAATCTCATCAATAAAGGGCACAAGATAAACATACATGTTTTTAACTTGATGTTTTCCCGGAACAATGAGATTCATCATAAGGTGCTCCTTTCTAACACTGCTCCATGGGGGAATATTGTATACTATCAATCTGACTGGACAAACACTATAATTTGAGCTCATGAAAGAGAATGGGCACACTCCATCAATTGCAAGACCAAAACTAATACTACGACGTTCATCTTTGAATTTTCTTGGCCATTTTTCCTCTATGTGTTTCAATGCTTTGGAGTCAAACAAAATTCACATAATCCATATTTACTCATATTCTTTGCATGCCATTCCATCAATTGTGCAAGTGACTTGCAAAAAAACATTCGTTGAAGTATAGGTATAATTTGCATGTGACATAAAACCTTCTTTGGAATTGTAGGACCTTGTATATCTATATGATATCTCTTCTCCTTGCATATGGGGAATTCTACCTTGTCTTGATACTCATCTCTATAAAAAATTCAATCAATTTTACATGAATGAATTTTCTTATATTCAATCCCCAACTCAACCAACAACTGATGCCCCTCTCTACAAGTTGATGGTAACACATTATCTTTAGGAAATATTTTGGTTTTTAGTGCCTTGTAAGATTTCCATAGATTAGATCAAATGAATGTTTGACTTATGATGAACATGTTTGATATGTCAATATATATTAGTACTATTCATAAACAAATTGCGTACACAAATTGACAATGCATTGTAAGAAATATATTTCAACTCAATTTAGTAGGGTGGTGAATCCTTTGTCTGACCAACCAAACAGTGACTTGATTTCTAATAATATTAATGTGCATGCACATTAATATTATGCATGTGTATATGCATGCCCATTTTTATACATAATATGGACTCTATTCATTTCTTTTCCACTTTCCAATTGAAGACGATGTGTATACAAATTCAAATTTAGACCATATGCTGACATGCTAGGCTTATATTTTGCTAGCCTTCTCCATTCACCACTGTAATATGACTGAACATAATATGACATTAATATCCTAGTTGTTTGTTGTGAATTGTTTCTATGTTTAGATCCCACATGTACATTTTCGACAATAAAGAGGTCTAGATTCTGTCCATGAATATTGGAGGGTCATATCATGTAGTTGTAACCCCAAAATTGAAACACCTCGTACATTCTAGGTAGTTGTTGATCACTAGGCCAAGAACAATATAATTAATGGTCAAATTTCTCTTTATAAATCAATCTCAAACCCAGGGGAAAGTCATCATTTCCATCACATTCATTCTCATAGGATATGTAGTCCACCTTCCCCTTGTCTTTAAGAAAATTATGCATCTTTAAATAGATTCTTATTTTGTTACTTGTTTTCATCAATTCCTCATCTTTCGA
>JZKD02S0184710.1:152856-174741 GCA_000966675.3 Picea glauca | reverse complement strand
TAGTCATTTTATATGGGTTCATTATTCTCATTTTTGGTCACTAATTTAGTCATTTTTAGTCATTTTATGTGTTCATTATTCTCATTGTTTGGTCACTAATTTAGTCATTTTTAATCATTTTATGTGTTCATTATTTTTTAGTAGTTTTAATCATGTCCATCATTAATCAATATAAATTTTTAGTATGATATTATGTGATCTAAATTAAAAAAAGAATCGTGCTCATTTAATACACATGTGAATCATGTAATATTGTCACATTAATTAGTTAATTACAACACTTATAAATAAATTAAATTTAGTGACGAGATTTTTAAAATCAGTTGGTGGCATCGCTAAAATTGGTAGAAGGGATAAATAAGTGGCGGGAGCACTAAAGTTGGCCAAGTGGCGCAGCACCCCCTGCCTCAATAGGTACTGCACAAACTGGCGGTCTAAGGATCGTTCTTTAATGCCTTTGAGCTGGATCGACTTTTTTGATTCCCTGCTGGAATCTCCAATATTCGATCCACAGGTCCTTTAACTCTCCCCATGACCTTTGTATACGTTTGTGGACATTTTCCCCGAAAACAGAATTTCGGGTCCCGAGACTCCTTGAGTCCTGATGTCGAGAGTCCTTGACTCCTCGATCTCCCAATCACCGAAATACTGAAACGTCGAAATGGCGCTCACAGTAATTAGCCCCCTAGGCTAGATCTTAGTCCATGTGACCACTTCCCATATGACCACATTCCCTTTCGGGGTTTTCTCGACTCAAAATCCCCCGGCCTCCTGACTTATGGACTCCCAGAAAGATGACTTCCGAAAATCCGATATGCCTATGTCTCGACATTCTCCTTCTTTTGCATTTTTGGAGTTTCCAACGCCGAAAGGCTTGGTTCTCTTGTCCTTGGAACTCCCAATGTTTCGAACTCCGAAATGACCACGAATACCTTAGATCTCTATGACCCGTGCTTTTACTCAGGGACTTCAAGTTTCCACGTTTCAGGATTTCCTGAGGCAAGGTTCTCCCAGTCCCTGCTCGTTGGATTTCCCGGTATCTGAAATACTGATATCTTCACTCTTCTACCATGTGTCCTCCTTGTTCTTTTAGAGTTTTTGGGGTTTCGCGTTTCAAAACTTTGCGACCCCTACAAAACTTATCCTCTTTTCTCTCAAATCCCCAGTATTTGAAATCCCTATGGACTACCCGATCTCCTCCACGTGTCCACCATAAATGGATGGTCTAGATCATTTCGGGACTTCGCCAGTAGTGAAGCCGAAATACTTCCTTCTCTGCTTCCCAATGTCTGAATCCCCAATATGAAAGGATCTCGTGACACCTATCCTTTTTAGATGGATGGCTCAGATACCTTCAGGACTTCAGGACCCATGAGTCCTAATCTCTTCTCCTTCATCCTCTGAACCTCTGAATTCCTAAAGTCTGAAATCCTGATACCTCTACTCTCTCGGGACTTTTCAGATTCTCTACTCTATGCGTGAGGATTTAAACCTTGTGTATCTTTCCACAGATTTGACAACTATCGGTCCATGTACCCAGATCTGATGGCTCAGACCTGTTCTTCTGTTGTGCCCTTCCTATGCTGCCTAGACATGAATCCACGATCCATATCTTCTCGGTTGATCCGACGACAGCTGTGCTCCTCTTGTTGAGCATGCACTTTCTTCCCAAACTTTGTAATATTTCCCAAATGCTGAAGGCCTCGACCTTTTCTTCTTTCTTCTGTGAGCTCTACAACCCTTCAAAAGGTATTGAATGTGTATTTGAAGATGTTGTCCCTCTTGAGCTTTCAGGATTTTTATACTCTCCAAAGAGTTCCCTCCTTCGGCCTCTACGATCTTTGCAGCTATGACCTGTGCATAAAAGGACTACTCCTCATGAGCTTCTCTCTTTAAATCCTCAAAGGATTCGTTGACTTATGTGCATCTGATAGATTCTCTACACGCACAACGGTGCTACCTCTCCTGATCTTTTCCTGTAGATTCGACCTCTAAGGAATTAACCCTTTTTCCTTCTCCCTCATATGGAGAATCTGATGCCCTCCTGGCACTCCTTTTCTCAAGAAAACTTCTTGTTGAGTCTGTAGGCTGTTCAACAACCCTATGAAGATCCCTCCTTGGACTCTTCTCTATCTTTGAACTCAAAGAGTTCTCTCTGTGCACTCTGGCACCTACTCAATGCCCTCTTGGTAGAGTGTCCAAAATCCTCAGTGATTCTATTTCTCTATGAACTCACAACAGAGTTCCTCCTCGACACTCTATGCCTGTGCTCAATGCCCTCCTAGCAAAGCTCTACAAAATCCTCAGAGATTCTATCTTCTACTGTGTCCTCCTCTGCACAGTCTCACCTCCAAGGTATTCAACAACCTTGAGGTCTTCCTCCGAGTCAATGATTTCAGTTTGTGTGCCCTCCTAGCATGTCCTTGTCCAAATTCCATAGAATTGGAAATGCTCTCTAAGAACTGACTATCAGAACCCACAATGTTCTTTCATGCCCTCTTGGCATGAAGCCTCAAAGAACTCCAACATGAAATCAAAGAACTCTACAGATAACAGAATCTATATGTCCCTGTAAATGCACATCTACACCATACATTCACAGCATAAATAGAACACACATAGACATTCACACAACACAGACAATATGCAGGAAAAACTACTTTAGTTTGTATTAATATCAAATGCCTCCTTTACAAGCTGTTCCTGAGCTCAGACTTTGACAGAGTCTCATATCTTCCACTCTTCTCTCTTCTCTAACTCTTGCTACCTACCCAAAACAAGATCCAATATATTTTACATGAGGGGGCTCTTCGAGCTCTTCCCTCCATCCTCAACAACTCTCATTTAATTACATTGAATTACCAATAAATGGTTGTCTAGTCTAAATCGGATCTAGATTGCAGCCTTACAACCATTAAAGATCCTCTATTAACTACAGGTCATGTATAGGCACGACTCTATGTCTCTAACAACCTTACAATATTAAATGCCTTCACATTCAAATTCAAAACGTGAAAGGGTTGTGCCTTTCCTAATTGAATGTGTGTGCTGAGTTGGCTGGCTGGCTGGTGCATGGCTGGCTTGGAGAGATTCTCCTACATCACCAAGTAATAAAATTAATTGGCAGGACCCTCCAAATCTCAAGCCTGATCAGATCGATGACTCGTATTGTATTTCACTGGTGTTAGTAGCTCGATGGTTAATAGATGGAGAATGGAGAATAATATAGACAACCTTGCTACCTGTCACTTCCTGATTGATTTCGATACCTCAAGTGGTGTGGATAAAAAACAACATTGTCCCTCAAGGAAATAAAAATATAATTAAATAACTCATTTTATTATTATTTTCAAAGCTTGGAAAGTTTACTCTCCTACCATTTCTCTCGTCGGTTTCAGCTGATATTTGTTTTCAACTAGAATTGTGCTTCGCCAACTTGATCCTGATTCATTTACTATAACAATATTTCGAGTTGATTCTATGATAACAAAGAATGTTTTATAAGTACCTGGTGGTATAGTAAATGAGGATTCCATAGTTGATAAGGAGGGGGGTATTTTTGATCCAATTTTATATGCTAGTAGAATCGCAAAGTCTAAAAACAAGTTAGTCACATTAGAAATTGAAATTTTGATGTTCTGAGTAGTGCTAGGGTTTCAATTTCTCATTTCTATCAAGGAAAAGATTGTCATTTCCCTGAGTTCGTCAATTGGTGTGCAGCTAAATATTCACATACAAAGAGAGTAATTATTGCTTCTAATGAGTCAAAATCCATGTGTCAAGTCAATTCCAAGGTCATTAGAGATTCATTAGGGTTATTCCATCCTTTTCCCCAAAATTGTGTGTCGTTCGATGAGGTAGAATTGACTAGGGTTTACAGAGAAGGTATTTTAGAGAAAAAAAAATGAGTTTCTTTCCAAAATATTGAAAGTTGATCAATCTATTGAAGGTCTGGCATTGCCCTGTGATGTAAATATTTTCCAAGAAAGTGTGCAATTGGTCTTTTCCCTTTTAGTTTATATTTTGGGTCTTGATAATGATAAGTTTGTCATTGAGTTCATGTTAGGGTTTTTGATGAAGTCAATTAAGTTAGACTCAATCACATCTTGCATTAATTTTGATGAATTCTTAGCTAAAGTAATCCATGCTCAGGTAGTAAATTTCCACACTCTCTTACATTTACGATACCAGACCTATCTATTGAACATGTTCATATACTATTATCAAATAAAATATCAAAAACTAGATCCAATATTCTTCTTAGACCATTCAGACATATAAGTTGAGGTAGATCAGATTAATATGTTTGATTTCATCAAAAAATTCATGTCAAGGATATACAAAGTGATTTTCAATACAAAATTGCCAAGGGTTTCAGAGGATATGAAAACCAAGCTATAGTTCACTCCAGAAAACAAAACAAGATATTGGTTTTTGTACAGGGATTATACAATCATCAGGGTTTATGGTTTTAGTGAAGCACCTTGCATTCTGTCAACATTTTTGACTCCTAGAATATTTTCCCTTGTGTTCATTAGAAAATGACTTAATCTAAGACAAAGCATTTTCTTAATTACAAGAAGTCACCAAATATTAAATTCGCCTTCAATGTGGGACCTTTTTTCATTAAAGTTAAATCATCTTTTCCGATAGTAGAGAAGTTATTGAATGTCATGAATTTCCAAGAAGCAGAGAAGATTATATATGATCCTCATCAAATCATATCACAGAGAAGACAAAAAAATAAAAATGTACCCTATGAGCATAAAGTAGTAGAAGGTTTAGATAAAATGGCCAACTTGTAAAATTTTGATCAAGACCAGCAAATGCCAGAAATGTTTAATGAAGTTCATAATTCACAAACTGATACATTCCAAGAAAATCCTCTTACAATGGAAATTCAAACTCTAGGAAAAACTGATAATGTGAAAAAAAGAGCCATATCAGAGGCAGTTGACATGGAAATTGATGAACCATTTTCCAATAAAAGGAGTAAAATTGAAAGGGAGAAAGTTGTGGTCATCTTGGAAGAAGATGAACCCATAAAACAAGGAGGAAATGTTGTAATTGTTGAAGAAGAACAAAGTTTGTCAAATACATAAGAGAGAATATTAGAGCTTGTCATTCAAATAAAAAAATATTTATGTTCATATGCTCAAAACTCCCAATTTAAATCTAATAAAGAGATGATTACACAATATGCACAAAAGCAAAAACAATTATTTGAAGAGGGTCATAAATTATTTTCAGAAGTCAGGAAATTGTCTCAAAGTAAAGTTTCATTGTTTATGGTTAAAGATGCATAAAGTAATAACTTGACTATAGCAGTTACAGAACAAAACAAGGTCAATGAGATGAAAATCAAGAGGAATCAAATTGCTGCACCAGATAAGATTCATTTGCATAAACAAACCAATGAAATGATTTATGGTGACGTTTTACAATCAACTTTGAATATTGCAAGGCTGGAAATAAAGGTGAAAAAGTTGGAAGGGAAACTAAAGAAGAAGAAAAAAAAAATAGAGCATGGCATATACAAATTAAAAGGATAGAATCAAATGTCATGGTTGTTAGGGCAGAGCATGGCAATATGCATCCTATTAAAAACTTTATTGAGGAAAAAGAAAACAAAATCCAGGTGAGGAAGAAGAAATTAAAGATCCCTGGAAACGAGCATGTGCAAACCACAGAACTAATGACCTTACAACATGAAAAATATTCTCTATAGCAAGAAATGGTGAACTATAAAGAAAAGGTCCTGCAAATAGAGATTGAAAAGAAAGAGTGGAAAAAAGAAAGAAATGATTTTTTTGTTGAGAAATGTAATTGAAAGCTCTAGTCAGGAGAAAGATGTATCTACTGAAAATATGGTAAAATCTATATCCCAAGTTAAGCTAAAGGATGTAGAAATTGAAGAACTTAAACAAGAAAATCAGAAACTTAAATAGGAAGCAACTCAAATAAGTGAAAATAGTAATAAAATGCAAAAAGAGAACAATTGTTTGTAGGAAAAGGTTTCCAAGTTGAAGTCAAGGATAAAGGGAAAAGTTCCATTGCAAGGAGAAAATCATTTTCTTTGGGATTCCTTCGCAGTGGATATCACCAATTTTAGAAAGTACTTAAATTTTGTTGATGAAAAGAGTATTGTAGCAAGTACAACCCTTCATAGATGTGTAATTGTAAATGAAACATTGTTGAAAATACCTTTGGAGTGGGCTAAAAATGAAATTAATCTCCTAAATGCGGTCTCTAATGCATATTTGCAGACTATTGGAGTCAAATATAGAACTATTTTCATAGTTTGTGCCAGGAAAATCATTGGCAAACATAACCATATGAGGAATGTTAGTTATTTAAAATGGGTTTGCCTTCTTTTTGGAATAACAATGGCAAGCTAGTTTCACAAGAGCAATATAATGTTTTGTTGACCCAGGCCCGAATGGATCATTCTAAATTTGAATACCTGGAAAAACACAATTGTGGACAAGTTAAAAAATGACTTCAAGATTCTAAGTCAATTCAGGAAAATTAAATCAGGTCTTCCTCCTATTTCATACATTGCATCCTATATATAATTAGAGGTTCTTATCAAGGAAATGGTTTATTATGCTATTCCCTCTTAAATTCAGTGGAAGGAAGTTGAGAGACTAGGGAGATGAAAGTATAAATTTCCAGTTGTTAATCAGTCTTGATGACTCATCCGGGTGGTAAAATATGGTTCGAGAGGAAATCAAGTTAAACATATATTTTATTCAAAACAAATGTAAAGAAAGATATACACCATTTATGAAGGGATTTTCCAGTTGTAGCAATATCTCTCAATTTTGTGATTTTCTATTGTGTATGTTTATCTTTATCTCAATTTCCCATTTGAATGTATGATCTTCCAGTATTTAATTAAAAGTAAATGATTCATAATTCATGTTTTATGCTCTGAGTTCATAGAATTTAAATACTTCCACTTTTTCCTCTAAAATTAATAAAAAATTCATCCATGTTAGATNATAATTTTATGTGTTCATTATTTTTTAGTAGTTTTAATCATGTCCATCATTAATCAATATAAATTTTTAGTATGATATTATGTGATGTAAATTAAAAAAAGAATCGTGCTCATTTAATACACATGTGAATCATGTAATATTGTCACATTAATTAGTTAATTACAACACTTATAAATAAATTAAATTTAGCGATGAGATTTTTAAAATCGGTTGGTGACATCGCTAAAATTGGTAGAAGGGATAAATAAGTGACGGGAGCGCTAAAGTTTGCCAAGTGGCGCAGCACCCCCTGCCTCAATAGGTACTGCACGAACTGGCGGTCTAAGGATCGTTCTTTAATGCCTTTGAGATGGATCGGCTTTTTTAATTTTCTGTTGGAATCTCCAATATTCGATCCATAGGTCCTTTAACTCTCCCCACGACCTTTGTATACGTCTGTGGACATTTTCCCCGAAAACAAAATTTCGGGTCCCGAGACTCCTTGAGTCCTGATGTTGAGAGTCCTTGACTCCTCAATCTCTCGATCACCGAAATACTGAAACGCCAAAATGACACTCACAATAATTAGCCCCCTAGGCCAGATCTTAGTCCATGTGACCACTTCCCATATGACCGCAGTCCCTTTCGGGGTTTTCTCGACTCAAAATCCCCCGACCTCTTGACTTCTGGACTCCCGAAAAGATGACTTCCAAAAATCCGATATGCCTATGTCTCGACATTCTCCTTCTTTTGCGTTTTTGGAGTTTCCAACGTCGAAAGGCTTGGTTCTCTTGCCCTCGGAACTCCCAATGTTCCAAACTCCAAAATGACCACGAATACCTTAGATCTATGTGACTCGTTCTTTTACTCAGGGACTTCAAGTTTACACGTTTCAGGATTTCTTGAGGCAAGGTTCTCCCAGTCCCTGCTCGTTGGATTTCCCGGTATCTGAAATACTGATATCCTCACTCTGCTACCACGTGTCCTCCCTGTTCTTTCAGAGTTTTTGGGGTTTCACGTTTTGAAACTTTGTGAACCCTACAAAACTTATCCTCTGTTCTCTCGAATCCCCAGTATCTAAAATCCCTATGGACTCCTCGATCTCCTCCACATGTCCACCACATATGGATGGTCTAGATCATTTTAGGACTTCGCTAGTAGTGAAGCTGAAATACTTCCTTCTCTGCTTCCCAATGTCTAAATCCCCACATGAAAGGATCTCACGAAACCTATCCTTCTTAGATGGATGGCTCAGATACCTTCGGGACTTCAGGACCCGTCAGTCCTAATCTCTGGTCCTTCGTCCTCTGAACCTATGAATTCCTGAAGTCTGAAATCTCAATTCCTCTACTCTGTCAGGACTTTTCGGATTCTCTACTCTACGCATGAGGATTTAAACCTTGTGTAGCTTTCCACAGATCCGACGACTATCGGTCCATGTACCCAGATCTGACGGATCAAACCTGTTCTTCTGTTGCGCCCTTCCTACGCTTCCTGGACACGAATCCATGGTCCAGATCTTCTCGGTTGATCCGACGAAAACTGTGCTCCTCTTGTTGAGCATGCACTTTCTTCCCAAACTTTGGAATATTTCCCAAATGCTAAAGGCCTCGACCTTTTCTTCTTTCCTCCGTGAGATCTACAACCCTTCAAAAGGTCTCGAATGCATATTTGAAGATGTTGTCCCTCTTGAGCTTTCAGGATTTTTATACTCTCCAAAGAGTTCCCTCCTTTGACCTCTGCGATCTTTGCAGCTATGACCTGTGCATAAAAGCACTACTCCTCATGAGCTTCTCTCTTTAAATCCTCAAAGGATTCTTTGACTTCTGTGCATCTGATAGAGTCTCTGCACGCACAATGGTGCTACCCCTCTTGAGCTTTTCCTGTATCTTCGACCTATAAGGAATTAACCCTTTTTCCTTCTCCCTCATATGGAGAATATGATGCCCTCCTGGCACTCCTTTGCTCAAGAAAACTTTTTGTTGAGTCTACAGGCTGTTCAACAACCCTGTGAAGATCCCTCCTTGGACTCTTCTCTATCTCTGAACTCAAAGATTTCTCTCTGTGCACTCTGGCACCTACTCAATGCCCTCTTGGCAGAGTGTCCAGAATCCTCATTGATTCTATTTCTCTATGAACTCACAACAGAGTTCCTCCTCAGCACTCTATGCCTGTGCTCAATGCCCTCCTGGCAGAGATCTACAAAATCCTCAGAGATTCTATCTTCTACTGTGTCCTCCTCTGCACAGTCTCACCTCCAAGGTATTCAACAACCTTGAGGTCTTCCTCTGAGTCAATGATTTCAGTTGGTGTGCCCTCCTAGCACATCCTTGTCCAAATTCTGCAGAATTGGAAGTGCTCTCTAAGAACTGACTATCAGAACCCGTAGTGTTCTTTCATGCCCTCTTGGCATGAAGCCTCAAAGAAATCCAACCTAAAATCAAAGAACTCTATAGATAGCAGAACCTATATGTCCCTATAAATGCACATCTACACCATACATTCACAGCATAAATAGAACACACATAAACATTCACACAACACAGAAAATATGCAGGAAAAACTGCTTTGGTTTGTATTAATATCAAATGCCTCCTTTACAAGGTGTTCCTGAGCTCAGACTTTGATAGAGTCTCATCTCTTCCTCTCTGATCTCTTCTCTAACTCTTGCTACCTACCCAAAACAAGATCCAAGATATTTTACATGAGGGGGCTCTTCGAGCTCTTCCCTCCATCCTCAACAAATCTCATTTAATTACATTGAATTACCAATAAATGGTTGTCTAGTCTGAATCGGATCTAGATTGCAGCCTTACAACCATTAAATATCCTATATTAACTACAGGTCATGTATAGGCACGACTCTATGGCTCTAACAACCTTACAATATTAAATGCCTTCACATTCAAATTCAAAACGTGAAAGGGCTGTGCCTTTCCTAATTGAATGTGTGTGCTAAGTTGGCTGGCTGGCTGGTGCATGGCTGGCTTGGAGAGATTCTCCTGCATCACCAAGTAATAAAATTAATTAGCAGGACCCTCCAAATATCAATCCCGATCAGATCGATGACTTGTATTGTATTTCACTGGTGTTAGCAACTCGACGGTTAATAGATGGAGAATGGAGCAGAATATAAACAACCTTGCTACTTGTTGCTTCCTGATTGATTTCGATACCTCAAGTGGTGTGGATAAAAAAAAACGTTGTCCCTCAGGGAAATAAAAATATAATTAAATAACTCATTTTATTATTATTTTCAAATCTTGGAAAGTTTACTCTCCTACCATTTCTCTCGTCGGTTTCAGCTGATATTTGTTTTCAACTAGAATTGTGCTTCACCAACTTGATCCTGATTCATTTACTATAACAATATTTCGAGTTGATTCTATGATAACAAAGAATGTTTTAGAAGTACCTGGTGGTATAGTAAATGAGGATTCCATAGTTGATAAGGAGGGGGGTATTTTTGATCCAATTTTATATGTTAGTAGAATCGCAAAGTCTAAAAACAAGTTAGTCACATTAGAAATTGAAATTTTGATGTTTTGAGTAGTGCTAGGGTTTCAATTTCTCATTTCTATCAAGAAAAAGATTGTCATTTCCCTGAGTTCGTCAATTGGTGTGCAGCTAAATATTCACATACAAAGAGAGTAATTATTTCTTCTAATGAGTCAAAAATCATGTGTCAAGTCAATTCCGAGGTCATTAGAGATTCATTAGGGTTATTCCATCCTTTTCCCCGAAATTTTGTGTCGTTCGATGAGGTAGAATTGACTAGGGTTTATAGAGAAGGTAGTTTAGAGACAAAAAATGAGTTTCTTTCCAAAATATTCAAAGTTGATCAATCTATTGAAGGTCTGGCATTGCCCTGTGATGTAAATATTTTCCAAGAAAGTGTGCAATTGGTATTTTCCCTTTTAGTTAATCTTTTGGGTCTTGATAATGATAAGTTTGTCGTTGAGTTCATGTTAGGGTTTTTGATGAAGTCAATTAAGTTAGATTCAATCCTATCTTGCATTAATTTTGATGAATTCTTAGCTAAAGTAATCCATGCTCAGGTAGTAAATTTCCACACTCTCTTACATTTACGATACCAGACCTATATATTGAACATGTTCATATACTATTATCAAATAGAATATCAAAAACTAGATCCAATATTCTTCTTAGACCATTCAGACATATAAGTTGAGGTAGATAAGATTAATATGTTTGATTTCATCAAAAAATTCATGTCAAGGATATACAAAGTGATTTTCAATACAAAATTGCCAAGGGTTTCAGAGGAGATGAAAACCAAGCTACAGTTCACTCCAGAAAACAAAACAGGATATTGGTTTTTGTACAGGGATTATACAATCATCAGGGTTTATGGTTTTAGTGAAGCACCTTGCATTCTGTCAACATTTTTGACTCCTAGAATATTTTCCCTTGTGTTCATTAGAAAATGACTTAATCTAAGACAAAGCATTTTCTTAATTACAAGAAGTCACCAAATATTAAATTCGCCTTCAATGTGGGACCTTTTTTCATTAAAGTTAAATCATCTTTTCCGATAGTAGAGAAGTTATTGAATGTCATGAATTTCCAAGAAGCAGAGAAGATTATATATGATCCTCATCAAATCATATCACAGAGAAGACAAAAAAATAAAAATGTACCCTATGAGCATAAAGTAGTAGAAGGTTTAGATAAAATGGCCAACTTGTAAAATTTTGATCAAGACCAGCAAATGCCAGAAATGTTTAATGAAGTTCATAATTCACAAACTGATACATTCCAAGAAAATCCTCTTACAATGGAAATTCAAACTCTAGGAAAAACTGATAATGTGAAAAAAAGAGCCATATCAGAGGCAGTTGACATGGAAATTGATGAACCATTTTCCAATAAAAGGAGTAAAATTGAAAGGGAGAAAGTTGTGGTCATCTTGGAAGAAGATGAACCCATAAAACAAGGAGGAAATGTTGTAATTGTTGAAGAAGAACAAAGTTTGTCAAATACATAAGAGAGAATATTAGAGCTTGTCATTCAAATAAAAAAATATTTATGTTCATATGCTCAAAACTCCCAATTTAAATCTAATAAAGAGATGATTACACAATATGCACAAAAGCAAAAACAATTATTTGAAGAGGGTCATAAATTATTTTCAGAAGTCAGGAAATTGTCTCAAAGTAAAGTTTCATTGTTTATGGTTAAAGATGCATAAAGTAATAACTTGACTATAGCAGTTACAGAACAAAACAAGGTCAATGAGATGAAAATCAAGAGGAATCAAATTGCTGCACCAGATAAGATTCATTTGCATAAACAAACCAATGAAATGATTTATGGTGACGTTTTACAATCAACTTTGAATATTGCAAGGCTGGAAATAAAGGTGAAAAAGTTGGAAGGGAAACTAAAGAAGAAGAAAAAAAAAATAGAGCATGGCATATACAAATTAAAAGGATAGAATCAAATGTCATGGTTGTTAGGGCAGAGCATGGCAATATGCATCCTATTAAAAACTTTATTGAGGAAAAAGAAAACAAAATCCAGGTGAGGAAGAAGAAATTAAAGATCCCTGGAAACGAGCATGTGCAAACCACAGAACTAATGACCTTACAACATGAAAAATATTCTCTATAGCAAGAAATGGTGAACTATAAAGAAAAGGTCCTGCAAATAGAGATTGAAAAGAAAGAGTGGAAAAAAGAAAGAAATGATTTTTTTGTTGAGAAATGTAATTGAAAGCTCTAGTCAGGAGAAAGATGTATCTACTGAAAATATGGTAAAATCTATATCCCAAGTTAAGCTAAAGGATGTAGAAATTGAAGAACTTAAACAAGAAAATCAGAAACTTAAATAGGAAGCAACTCAAATAAGTGAAAATAGTAATAAAATGCAAAAAGAGAACAATTGTTTGTAGGAAAAGGTTTCCAAGTTGAAGTCAAGGATAAAGGGAAAAGTTCCATTGCAAGGAGAAAATCATTTTCTTTGGGATTCCTTCGCAGTGGATATCACCAATTTTAGAAAGTACTTAAATTTTGTTGATGAAAAGAGTATTGTAGCAAGTACAACCCTTCATAGATGTGTAATTGTAAATGAAACATTGTTGAAAATACCTTTGGAGTGGGCTAAAAATGAAATTAATCTCCTAAATGCGGTCTCTAATGCATATTTGCAGACTATTGGAGTCAAATATAGAACTATTTTCATAGTTTGTGCCAGGAAAATCATTGGCAAACATAACCATATGAGGAATGTTAGTTATTTAAAATGGGTTTGCCTTCTTTTTGGAATAACAATGGCAAGCTAGTTTCACAAGAGCAATATAATGTTTTGTTGACCCAGGCCCGAATGGATCATTCTAAATTTGAATACCTGGAAAAACACAATTGTGGACAAGTTAAAAAATGACTTCAAGATTCTAAGTCAATTCAGGAAAATTAAATCAGGTCTTCCTCCTATTTCATACATTGCATCCTATATATAATTAGAGGTTCTTATCAAGGAAATGGTTTATTATGCTATTCCCTCTTAAATTCAGTGGAAGGAAGTTGAGAGACTAGGGAGATGAAAGTATAAATTTCCAGTTGTTAATCAGTCTTGATGACTCATCCGGGTGGTAAAATATGGTTCGAGAGGAAATCAAGTTAAACATATATTTTATTCAAAACAAATGTAAAGAAAGATATACACCATTTATGAAGGGATTTTCCAGTTGTAGCAATATCTCTCAATTTTGTGATTTTCTATTGTGTATGTTTATCTTTATCTCAATTTCCCATTTGAATGTATGATCTTCCAGTATTTAATTAAAAGTAAATGATTCATAATTCATGTTTTATGCTCTGAGTTCATAGAATTTAAATACTTCCACTTTTTCCTCTAAAATTAATAAAAAATTCATCCATGTTAGATTCTTTCTGTTAATGTATTGTTAATCCTCAAATCCTCAACCATATTATAATGAGTTTAGTAGTTGGAAAACATTGTCTATCTTTATTCTATCATTGACTTGTTCAACCACCGGTTATTGATCACTTTGTTTAATATTTCAATTTCTTGACTCCATGCCCAATGGTAATTTTCTCAACCCAACCAACCACGCTATAAAACCCATCCTTATCTAACTATCTGGACATTGTGAACAAATTTCATTGGGGGATCCCCCTCTAGTTGGAAAGGCCAGTTTTCAGCCTAAAGATTGGTTTGAAAGGGTTACCTTGGCAATTTCCCCTTACAACGAAGAAAATTACCAAGTGATAAAAGTAGGCATGACAAAAAAAACATCTATAATCGCACCACAAACAACATTAAATGAAATGAACCAATGAATAGATGCATTAAAACATGCCCTTATATCTCAAGTCACATGCCCTTAAAGAAAAAATGTTTGAACACTATGTAAAGTAATTTTAAATGGTTTGAAGACTATGTAAAGTAAGTTTAAATGGTTTGAAGACTATGTAAAGTAAACAACAAGTTTGCAACTCATTCATAAAACATGACCATCTAGATCGATGATTTTCTCAAATACTTCTTCAGCCACCGAATGAAACTCCTTTTTGTCTCCTTCAAACGTTCACATCCATTAATTGTATCTTCATAGGCAACGGGTATGTTACTTTTGACATTAATGAAAAGTATATTGGCCTCTTTAGGACCAAGTGGCACTCTGTAGATCTTAGCAAGTGATTGAATTCATTCAGTTCCAACAATAACATTGTCATATGGATCTAGTATGTTAACATTATCACCTACCTGTAATACTTCACACTCTGCTGGAATTAATGTGTATTGTCAAAAAAAAGAAAAGTATACATAAATATAAGAAAAAAAATACAATTAAATTCCAAAAACATGCATAATTATTGTTAAAACAAAATTAAATGCACTCATCGAGTCAATATTTGAAATATGTCCAAGAGGAGTTGTACACACTGATCGAGATTGATACGGTGCATCAATGTTGGGATATCCTTTAATTTTATCCTGCATGTGATTACATCATGCACAAATCAAATATAACATTATAATGATACAATAATATAGTAGAAAAATAGTAAATATAACATTAAAACACTAAAAATCAGACCTAAACCAATTAAATCAAATTATGAAATCAAGTGAAGAAATGCTTGTATGGGAATGATAATTAGCATACCTCATCTAAATCACTATGACATCCCTTATTTTTCCATGAAGAAACGATAGGTTCAATGGAGGTGGCTATGGTTGAGATTGTCTTTGTCAACCCATTTATGCATTCCATTACATGTTTATAATTCGACTTACTATCGTTTTCAACATAAGTAGATGTGGTTAGGATTTTCTCAGCTTAATTAGATGGAAATGATATTTTTATTGGATTGTTTGATATATGATTATGTTTAGAATTGTCTATATCTACCATTATATAATGGTCAATCATTTCACTCATATCAATTTCTGATCTATTAGCTCCTTGAACCTACAAATTATTATCAACACATAATTAGTTGGATATATAGACAAATCAAAATGCAATATAACACAATGTACTTACAAATATGCTTACAAAAATGTCATACATAATGTATTCAACAAAAAATCCATATACTTACAAACATGTTTTGATTGTCTCACCACCCACCACAACCCAAAATAAATCGATACCTCACATTTTCTCTTTCTATCTTCCCTTTTGTACTCTTTTCACATACTCTTCAGCACATATGATTTCCTTCAAATCCTCCCACTGTTTGGGATTCAACCTATTGTTCCTTTCTTTTCCATCCAAGATTGATTTTCTACATTTATGCCTAAAATTATTAATCAATTTTATGATTTTGTTCTTGTAATATTTGGTGTAAATCCTTCCACCAAAAGTCTCAAAGGAATTTTCCATTTGTTTAATCACTAGATCCACATTTATTTCATCTTGATCTACAAAGTTGGCTTTATTGACATCCAAATGAGACCATACTCTCGTTCCCAACTCTGAGGCTCACCTTGTAGAATTTGGTCCAACAGGTTAACCATATTTTATCTCAACCAAATAATCCTTATTCCCTTATGATTTTCTTTCTTTGTCTTCTCTTTCTGTGGACCTATAAATGCCTTGACTAATTCTACGTCTTTTTATGAAAGTTAAATCTTCAGTCGAATCAAGATTGGGTGATATCGAATGAGGACTCATGTTTGTGGACACAACATGTGTTATAATTTATTTGGTAGTTGAAGGCCTAATTGATTCCTTATTGACCACATTAGGTGTGGCACTAGCTATCTCACCATTTTGCTCAAATATTCCTTCAAATATTCTTTTAATTTAAAATAAAATTCTCTCAAACCTTATTATGATCCAGAATATACCAAGTCTTCATCAATATCATCTTGGACATGATCATCAACATGTGATATATTAGGAATATTATCATTAGTATTTTCATCATATTCTCCATGTACTAATCCACCAAGGCGTGGTTTCTGCGAGCTAGTGGCAGTGTGCCTTTGCTTGCCTTTTTGTTTTGCTCATTTTGTGTAGAATCGACCTTTTCCCTATAAAAAAAAATAAAATTATTATTAAATTATAATCGAAATCATAGACACCCTACATCATCAAATAGATTATATACAACTATAATAAAATATGCATAGAAATGAAAAAGTATGAGGAATAAATACTTACTGATTTTCCGAACCATGAGTTGGCAACAATGTGCCTTTGCTTGCCTTTTGGTTATGCTCTCTTTCTCTAGAAGCCAACTTTTCCCTCTAAAAATTAAAAACTTATCAAATGAGAATTGAAAGCATATATAGGCTACGTAATGAATATTATAAACAAATTTCATGAAATATCCATAGAAGTGAAAAGGTACAAGGAATAACTACTTACTTATTTCCCAAACCAAGAGATGAAAAATATTCTTCATTTCTTGTGATCCATTTTTTATGAACACACTCATAATCTGCATCATTTTCATCACTTATTTATCCACTTTTACATTTCACCCCCTTATTCTTCATAGCCTTTATGTCCAACATTTCCCATAAAAAAAATCATTAGTACATGGACAAACAAATACTATAAAATTAATATCTTGATTGTATAATCACATATTATGATTAATAACAATGTGTAGACCATTTTTCCTTTCATATAATATGGTTTTATACAATGTCTAAATGTGTGAGATCATTTGAGTCTAAATGCGTGAGATCAATTGTAGTCTGAATGTCTTTGTGAGAATAGATTCCTCAAATATAAAGATCCCATTGGCTTTGATCGATGGGCATACGAAGATAGACATATCAGGAGGACTATAAATCTTTGCATCAGGACCAAAGGTAGTGGTTTATGATCTTAAAATCTTAATCAAAACAACTTACTGATTTTGATGTATCAAGATTGCATTGTCCATATATAACCAGAGAATACATTCATAACCCAAGTAACCATGATCCTCTAAAATGGTTCCATGTCTGTAACTAAAATGGTTATATGTTTGTAACTAAAATAAATTAAGACAAATTATCCTACCATGATGGTTCGCTCCATGTTATACAAAGATTCATTGTAATTCCCTATTTTCTAGTTAAAAATAATAGGGATCTAGAATATCAGTAGAGAATCTGCAAGAGCATCCCTGCCTAATGCATTCAAAAAATTCCAACAAGAAATTAGATGGAATATATATTATATCTACCATATTCATCTCCAATATGTGTTAAATAAATTGACAAGATTCCATTTTGACATGCAGTCTTTAAGGTTATCGGCATACTTGATATTTGAAACATAAACTCACCATAAATTTGTGCTCTATGTTGATATAATTGTTCAAGAGTTTGATCAAAAGGGTATCTACTACTAGTGATAGTCATTGTTTAAAGGTTGATTGTAACGCTGAGCTTTGAGGGTGATTTAATCCTTATAGATTTTTGTTAGGTATCACAAGTTTGAGCATAATTTGGATGAAATTTGGTAAAGCAAAGGTTGATCAAATAAAAAGCATTTATTGATGATTTATTCATTGAAACTACAAGGGATTGAAGATATTTCAAGCACAAACATCTATCTATCTATCTATCTATCTATCTATCTATCTATCTATCTATCTATCTATCTATCTATCTATCTATCTATATATATATATATATTTATATATTATTGATGATTTCTTCATTGAAACTATAAGGGATTGAAGATATTTCAAGAACAAACATCTATATATATATATATATATAGGTTGTCCATCATGATGGCATACAATCAAAGAATAATTATTCCATCATTTGTTAACATTGAAACTCAAAAACATCCATTTGATAGTAAGTAACAAAAGGAAATCATATTTGAAACATTGCATAGTACCGAAAATAACTATTTGGCAAATCCAATGGCCAAAACAATAAAATCCATACAAAGCTTAGTACAAAGTTTAGTACAACCATTGGCTAATCCCATGGCCAAAAAAATAAAATCCAATTTGCATAGTGAACATTTATTCCATAAATTTAAGGTGACAAATCATCATCGCCATGATTTGCATTGCCATCAAGATCACAATTGTGATCACTCGTGTATGCATCTGCTTCATTTTCTCCATCAACCTCATATAATAGATTTCCATGACCATGCATTACATTCTCTATCTCGGTCTCTTCATTGGGAATAAAAGTTTCTTCTTCAAATAAAACTCTATTGTCATCTTCAACTTCTTCTTCCAATGTTTCTTGTAAACTAGTACATTTCTCATTGACCATTATATCAACATATTCCATGAATTTCCTTTTCGAACAAGACTCTGCTTGAATGACATATGACCATTTTGGGATTCTTAAATCATCAATTAGAAATGACTGGGTAATTTGAAGAGGGGAAACATACGACTCATTAGTATTTTATAAAACTTGGCATGTATTTTCACGTACAAATCCATACTCATCACGTTGTATTGTAGATGGTTTGATCCATTTACATTTTAATAATATGGGACTAGTCTCACCATAATCAACTTGAATAATTTCCTGTATGAATCCAAGATAAAGTTTCTTTTGAATGTCGTGATGAAATTCAACACTAACAATACAATCACAATTTTCCTTTCCTGTGTCATTTTCTTCCACTATTAAATGACTACCATAGGCCCACATCCCACTGAAACAAGTAGCGGATATATTTGGAGGTCGTGAAAGCTCAATTTCATCGATTGTTATATCTTACCCTTCTTGTTGTGCATCACTAATTGCATCAACATTACAATCATCAAATTTTTGAAAAGAACCATCTCCAATATTCAAATCCTGAAGTGTACTCTTTCGATATGGATGCATCCCTATTCGAGTCTTTTCTCCATATTTTATACATAGGATATGAACATACAAGATAGTAAGAATGATAAGAATTTAACTATTATATGAAAATAAATAAATAAATTATCATGTAAAAAATATTTCACATGTGCCACTTATCAAATGAGGATGTGTTTTGAAGAACATAGGCATGTATTGTAGTTCTTTCCTCATTTGATAGCTTGAAGCGAAATCCATTTCCTTATAATACTTCACTTGCAACTCTCTCATCTTATTCATCATCCAAAATATATGTTTGATTCCCTAACTAGAATGTATGAAGGAAAGAACATCAACTGAAAGATGAACTTGAGAACCCAACTCAAGAATACAAAGACACAGAAAGGAGAAACATTTCAAGACTATTTCTCTATGGTTTCTCAATTCAAGGAACATTTAGAGGCAATTGGAGACAACTTAGATGAATATGAACTCATAATGACAACTCTTAATGGTCTCACGAGACCTTGGGATGCCTTCATCCAAACTATTTGTGCAAGAAAAGATAAACTCCAATTTCCTACTTTATGGGAAGAATGTGTTCAAGAAGAAGCAAGAGTGGGAAACCGAGAAGTCATAATATTAATATGTGAATATAAAGACCTAGCTACTCATTCTAAAGGAGGGAATAAAAAGTCTCATTTCAAAAAGGAGACCCACTTTCATAAAGAATCTCACCCTCCAAAGAGATTCCAGAAATATCATAAGGGTCAAAGAAAGGAAAAAACATTCTCCTCTTATCAATGTTATCATTGTGACAAGATGGAAAACATTGCTAAGAATTGTCCTACCAGAAGAGAAGAATTCAATAAGAGAAATAAAAAAATACATCATGCCCATGCAACTCAAGATGATGAGCCACCCAAGAAGTTAACCAAAGAAGAGATTGAAGATTATGTTTTATGACACCTAGAGAAGACACTTGTCTCATAGATAGTGGTGCATCTAAGCACATGACAAGTAAGAAATATATTCTCTCTAGCCTTATATAAATATACTTCCCCAAGAAAGTTTCACTTGGAGATGATTATCAATACCCTATCAAAGGAATGGGAGAAGCCACCTACAAACTTAATTCAAAAACTCTGATGAGAATGAAGGATGTACTGTATGTATTAGAAGACTAGCTCACATCAACTACAAAGCCTTACTATATGTAAGAAAGGTAGTTATAGGTTTACCAGAATTAAAAATTTGATCATGAAGGTGTATGCAAGGGATGTGGACAAGGAAAAAACATAAAGAATCCTTTTCCAAAGAGCGACAGTAAAGAAGAAGGAATCTTGGAGCTTCTCCAATCATATGTATGTGGTCCAATGCCATCAAACTCTCTAAGAGGGTATGTATAATATGTATCTTGAAGTCAAAATATGAAGTACTCAAAAATTTCAAGAAATTCAAATCCTTGGTAGAAAATCTCTCCGAAAGGAAAATAAAGATACTCAGATCAAATAGTGGAGGAGAGTACACTGTTGGGTATGTTTTATATTCTTTGCACGAGTAGTAGTGTCTGAGCGCCTGCTAAGTTAGAGGGGGGGTGCAGGGGGGTTATATTAATGACTTACACTACCCAGTTAATCCTGAAAATAATATCTAATATGTTTCACTGCGGAAGCCCCTATATGCTTAAATAATAAGAGTTAAGGGAGCTCTAACTGGGTAGTTCATAAGGCACACTACTTGCTAAGGTTTATCAAATGGGGTAGCAAGCTAAGTGGGCTTGATTGTGGGGAAAACTCCACAGTTAAGCGCGCTTGAGCCAGAAGCATCTTGGGATGGTTGACCACTTGGGAAGTCATAGTTACCGGGTGCAAGACCCGGAAATGATGATTGATTCTATGCGATTCATTTTGTTGGCTTCAATCCCATTTATTCACCCCTGTGAGCATCACCCGATGTAATGAGTGCTAAGTGGACTATTCAAATCATGAGAATTATTGGTCAGTTGCGACTAATACTCATGAATATGGGTCATAGATTAATGACTTACACTACACAGTTAATCCCGAAAATAATATCTAATATCTTGCACTGCAGAAGCCCCTATATGCTTAAATAATAAGAGTTAAGGGAGCTCTAATTGGGTAGTTCATAAGGCACAATACTTGCTAAGGTTTTGCAAATGGGGTAGCAAGCTAAGTGGTCTTGATTGTGGGGAAAACTCCACAGTTAAGCACGCTTGAGCCAGAGGCATCTTGGGATGGGTGACCACCTGGAAAGTCTTGGTTACCGGGTGCAAGATCCGAAAATGATGATTGATGCTATGCGATTCATTTCGTTGGCTTCAATCCCATTTCTTCACCCCTGTGAGCATCACCCGATTCAATGAGTGCTAAGTGGACTCTTCAAATCATGAGAATTATTGGTCAGTTGCGACTAATACTCATGAATATGGATCATAGATTAATGACTTACACTACGCAGTTAATCCTGAAAATAATATCTAATATCTCTCACTGCGGAAGCCCCTATATGCTTAAATAATAAGAGTTAAGGGAGCTCTAACTGGGTAGTTCATAAGGCACAATACTTTCTAAGGTTTTTCAAATGGGGTAGCAAGCTAAGTGGGCTTGAT
>JZKD02S0184710.1:94111-110012 GCA_000966675.3 Picea glauca | reverse complement strand
TCTCTGCAATGCCACAGGTCTGATCAAAATTGGATGTGCCAAGTGGAATTTACGGTAACTTCCTCACAACTTGTCGATTTTTGGCCTTTCCAGGAGATCTCACTTGTATAGAATGACCTGCAAAAAATAATTGATATCAAATTCTAAAACTCGCACCCAAATACTACAGACTATCCATGATCCAATGCAACCAGTCCCACTCAATTTGGATACTCTAGGAAGAAGTTATGATTGTTTTACCTAGAACACCTTCTTGAGACTAGTTAATAGGGCTAGTCAGATACCCTATCTTACACAGGGTGTATATAAAAATTTAAGATGACCCAAAATCTGAAATTTTTACCACAGATACAATGCTAATTTCTATAAATGGTCTCCAGAGGGCAAGGTCTGAAACGTTACATAAATTTTTTTATAGTGAAAATGCCTCAATGACTCATTTCAAGATGATTCCATAACCCTATCTTGTACAGGTTGTATCTCCGAAAGTATAAGCCCTCAGGAGCTGAATTTTGAACCCAACGTACCTTGATCCGTTTTCTAAATACTCTCCAAGCGGTTCCTTCTGAAACATTGTAGAAAACAAGTTATAGAGAAAATTCCACGGTGTCTTAGATGTAGCAGCGAAACCCCAAGACCTTGAACTCTGATACCATATGTTAAGAACCAAACATCAATATAGCATAGAAAAACCTTAGGAAAAGTACTAAACGCCTTGAAAAAGATATAATTTCAGATAATAAGCCTCTTCGAGGGGGCAACCTCCTTTTACCCCACTTAAATGTTCAAGTCCAAGATGATTCAAAATGAAAATGTCTCCTTGGTATATATAGGAGACTAAGAGGTATAAATACAAATAATGGCCTAAAGCCGACATAATTAAAATAAAATTACTAATCTAAATTACAACTAATGGCCTAAATTCGACATAAATAAAATAGCATTACTAATCTAATATGCCCCAATTAAGGGGTAATGAACCAACATTAGGGCTTAACATACATTCTCAACATATTTTCAATTACTCGGTTGACCCTCTTTGTTTTCCCATATGACTGTGGATGGTATGATGTGCTAAAGTTTAGATTTGTACCAAATCCTTTAAAAAATCCCCTCCAGAAAATGGAGGTAAACTTTGTATCTCTATCTGAGACAATTGTCCTAGGTATCCCATGCAGCCTAGAAATCTCCCTCATGTAAACCTATGCAATATTAGCCATTGTATGCATTGTTTTTACAGGAATAAAATGAGTCACCTTTGTTAATTTTTCAACCACTACCATGATTGAATCATGTTGTCTTGTTGTCCTGGGTAATTTAGTTATGAAATCAATGATTATCACTTCCCATTTCTTCTCTAAGATTGGTAATGGCTGCAACAAACCTATTGGGTGCCTATGCTCAGCCTTCACCTTATGGCATTCCATACATCGAACGATGTAATCAACAACATCATTTTTCATTCCCATCCAAAATAATTGGCTTCTTACTACTTTAATCATTTTTTGGTAACCGGGATATCCTGCATAAAAAACATCATGCATTTCTTTCAATACCAATTTCCTCAGTTCTCTGGAACTAGGAACATAGATTCTACTCTTATGCATAAGTAATCCATCTTCCTTTATCTCATACTCCTTTATTTTTTGTTGTACATCTCCTTGCTGTAAGATTTCCTTTACCTGTAGGTAATGTTGATCTGTAACAAGATCATCTAAAATTCTTCTCTTCAAATATGACTGATGCATATTGACAGCAGTAGCATGCATGAGATGCACTCTTATACTAAGTGCATCGGAAACTTTACTCTCTTTTCCTTTTATATGCTTGATATCGAGGTCATATTCACTTAAAAGTTCCATCCATATTATTTGCCCGACATTCAAGGTCAGTTGTTCAAAAAGATACTTCAAACCAATATGGTATGTCCTTAATTCAAATCTCTTCCCCATGAGATAATTCCTCCACATATTCAAGCCGCGGGCAATGGAAGCAAGTTCCAAGTCATGCATGACATAGTTCCTCTCATGTTCCTTAATATTTCTGGACTTATAACCAATGAAATGTCCATTTTGTGTGAGGACTCCCCCAATTCCTTCCTTACATGTATCTGTACATACCACAAAACTTTCATTTGGTTCAAAAATATTTAACACAGGTGAACTAGTAAGTAATTCCTTCAACAAATTAAAATTCTCTTCACACTTAGGTGTCCATTCAAATTTAGTTCCCTTATTTTGCAAAGAAGTGATGGGATAAGCAATCTTAGAGAACCCTACTATGAACCTTCTATAGTAACCAGCTAATCCCATAAAATATCTAACTTCTGACACATTTATGGGTGTTAGCCATCCCCTAATGGATTCAATCTTCTCTGGATCTACTGCTATGCCCTGCTCTGAAATAATGTGTCCCAAGTAATGGATATGATTTTGATAAAAATAACACTTACTCATATTGACATACAACTGATGTTCTCTCAGCACTTGCAATACCAATCTTAAGTGATTTTCATGCTCCTCTTCAGACTTGGAATAGACAAGTATGTCATCCAAGAATACTATGACAAAATTATCCAAATAATTTTTGAATATGCCATTCATTAAGCACATAAAGACTACATTGGTCAGTCCAAATGGAACCACTACAAATTCATAATTCCCATACTTGGTCCTCAAGGATGTCTTATGAATGTCTTTTTCCTTGATTCTTACCTCATGGTATCCCGAACTCAGGTCAATCTTTGAAAATATCTTTGCTCATCTTAGCTGATCAAAGAGGTCATCAATTCTCGGTAGAGGATACTTGTTCTTTATAGTATACTTATTTAGTTGTCGAAAGTCAATACACAACCTCAAGGTTCCATCCTTTTTTTTGACAAAAGGTATTGGTGATCCCCAAGGTGAAACAATTAGACGTATGTACCCTTTTTTCAACAATTCCTCCAACTGCATTTGTAATTTTTTTAACTCTGGTGTTCTCATTATGTAAGGTGTTTTTGACACCGACGCATATCCTGGCACTAAATCAATTGAGAAATATATCTCCCTTCTTGGTGGCAGCCCTGGTATTTCTTGGGATACATCTTCAAATTCCCTTAGTACCAAGATCTGGCCCCTTTGTATTTTTTGGATATTCCACATGATCTGCATACAATTGAAATCATTTTCTAAAACATCTCTTCAATTGTAAGGCTGAAATCTCCCTTATAGAGATGGGTCTTGGAACTCCTTTCATAGTTCTCTATTTTCCATCTCCATCAATATAGGTAAATGTCTTGCTATGACAATCTAGGAGAACATGATGTTTTTCCAACCAATCCATTCCAATTAGAATATCATAAGACCCCAAGGGTATGATATTCAGATCAACACTAATATTCACACCATTAAGACTTATGGAACAACTTATGACCATATCATGGATTTTCCTTTTGGTTCCAGTGACTAACTGAACCAAACCTGATTTTCCAAGATTACTTTTCCCCAAATGTAATATATCCACTATTTTAGGATCAATGCAACAATGAATTGCTCACGAAACAATTAAAATAACAACAAGTTGATTTATGATCTTACCTTCCACCTCGATCATATTGGACTGGTATTATGATTTTGGATCATCTAAGGCTGCATAAATCCTTTTCATATCTTTGACTATTTTAGCCTCTTGGATGTTGTGTGCAGTCTTTACTCTGTCCTTTCTATGTGGGAAATCCTTGTACATGTGATCTTCTTTGCATCCCCAACGTTGGATTGGTGGTCTTCCTCTTTTTCCCAAGACGTTTTATTTCTTGGATTCACCCTTAGCATACTGATCTTGATGATTTCTATTAGGCTCATTCCTATTGAAGGGAGGTTTTAATCCTTTCCTCCCCTGATCAGACTTATCCTCCTTCTTATCCTTCCAAGATTTCTACATGGATTCTCTTCCCTGGCCTTTCTCATACAAGTATTTATCCTTCCCGATGGACTCGGTCAAGGTCTTGGGCTCATCATACCTATTCTTTTATTTATAAAATATCAGTATTCCACTTAGAAATATTTGTATTTTCACCTTCTCATAATTAATGAACCCGACATACTTTAACAACCCCAAGAACTTCTTCTCATATTCTTCCATGGTCATGCTTCCCAGCCTGAGCTCAAAGAACTCTTGCATTTTATTGTCATAGAAATTCTCTGAGAGGTACTCCTTCTAGAAGTACTTATTGAACTACTTCCAAGTGATCCTCTTCTCATTAATATGTTCAACTTGCTTCAGTTGATCCCACCACATTGCAACTTTCCCGTGTAAATCGTAGGCAACAATTCTGGCTTCTAGGTTTGATGAATAGTTATGCAATTGAAAATATCTCCTGATTCCAAGAAACCATGCTTCAACATCATCTTCCCTTTCTTTTTTACCATCAAAGGAGGGTGGCTTAAGCTTCCTCAACTCTCCTTGCAAACTGTCCACTTCTTGTCTCCTTCTTTGGTGCCTAACGGGAGACACCTCTGGACTGCTTACAAAATATTCAGATTCATCAAATTTATTACTGAGTGAGGATATAAGTGGTGTATATGAGTTCTTATAGCACTTCTTGAATAAAAATCTCTTCCATGAACATCTCTCCTTTCACGAAACCCTCCTTCTTCCCCTTGCTCAAATCCATTCCTTGTTTTTATTTGCAATTGGTTTAAGCTCTGAAGCACTCGAGAATTTATTTGACTTTCCTCTCATTGTCTTGTTTGTATCTCTGCACTTCTATTTTTAAGCTTCTTACAGTTTCTATTAATGTTTCTTGCTCTACTCTACCCTTGCATCCATTGGAATTCATCTCTGCATTACCAACTCTAGTATTTTGTCCTTCGGCCTCTCTATCATGACTGGAGGCTCCCTCACCTTATTCCATCTATCGAATCTCCATTCCAAGTTGATATGTTTAAATATCTTAATTCTGCAAAATGTGCAAGTGACCATTTTGTTAGAATTATGCATATAAAGAATTTTTCCAAGCAATGATACAGGTCCTTTTTTCTTCTTAGTTCATGAATAATATATCCACATTATCCTCAAAATAACAGTGTCCTGTCATCCTTGGCTAATAAATAATTTCATTCTGCGCATGGGACCAGTGTTGGGACCAAGTCCTCCGGACTTCATCCTTCATCTGTTCTCTATTGTCAACTCTTGTTTCCTCCCAGAGTTACCCTTCGTCGAAATATCCATTATATCCACCACAAGGATCGAACGGTCGAGATTTAATCTCTCATCAAATGGACAAACCTACCTCCATATGCAAGCTTCATGAGGTCTATGGTCTATGACTTAATCAAGTGTTGGGACACTCTATTAATTTGGTGCTCCGGGGGTACGGTACATTTAGTTATAGTGCTTCTCAACTCCCTTTGAGTGACAATTCACCGAATTTCTTACCCTATCCTTCCACTACTTGATCCAATGGTTGAGAAAGGTCCCAATGGATCGTAAATCGATGGTCTGCGTGCCTTCGCAACTTTGGGCTTCGATACTTTTCACTTGTAGAGACTTGAAAATCCTCAGAGTACCAGGTCTCCAGACTATGATATCTACTATCACATGTCTTCTAAGAGAAATGATTGATATGTACTCCAGAATTCGGGCCTTCAAGAATTCACGATCCAACACAAACTGTCATATATTTTTCCTTCGGAGTGCCCAATCTCTGAACTGCACAATCTGTCTCCATGTGGAGAAATACTAGAAGAAAACATGTGGCCCAATTAGGCAGGTGACATGTTTCACATTCTAACTGACATTTCAATATTCCATAGGTTCAAAACTCACTTACATGTGGTACACATCCCATGTGTCCACTTCATCCTAGGTGACTCCCATGAGCCACAACACTTCAAAATTTTGGGCTTCAGAACTTCAAACTTTGAAATTTTCCACACTGGCACACTCTAATTCTCCCAAAATCTAAATTCCCGAGCTATCCAATCTGTTGACATGGGTCTTTCTTAATGGATAGTCTAGATTAACTATGGACTTTGGGCTTTGGGATATTTTCATGCATGCAACATGAGGGATTTCTTCTCTCGGAGTGTCAATCCTCTGAACTTCCATGAGATTTGCAACTCACATTCGCTCGCACGCATATTTGATGGTTGAGAATTAAACCTACTCAAACTTTTCCTTCACCTTCATCGAATGACCCTTGTTCACCTACCCTCTGATTCAATGATCATTGATCTCTCTTGATCCCACAATGGCGATCACTCCCGAATTAGAAAGGGACAGTCACGATCCTTCGATCCCTTACAAAGGATCTATGACATTCTAGCTCCTGCGTATACTCTGCAATGCCATTCCTCCTGAGATTTTCAACTTCAAGGTCATAATTCTTCTCAACCATGAGACTATTACCAATATAACCGGCCCATACCAACCTAGTGTTTCAACCAGAAGCTATGAAAACCATCTGTAACATACCTCTCCACCCACAGGCCAGGGTACGCTACCCTCAAGCCAACCCTTGGACTTATTTCTCTTACCGATACCCTTTTAAATTAATAAGGATGCACAAAAGAAAAGATATAACAACATGCACAACAATAACCAGCAAGCATGCATATTCTAAAGATTTAATTAAATGATAAATAAATACACAGCGAAATACATTCATATAAAGGTAAATAATACCATAACCGAGAGCACTTATCTTTATAAAAAAGACACCAACTGGCTGCAGACCAAGGACGTTCCACCAAACCGTAAACACTATTGTTCCAAATCTCAACAACAGTTTCACCCCCAAGCCACAAGGACAGTTCCAGAGTGTTACTTGGCTTCGCAAACCAGTCGGCACTCAAGCTCTTACAAGATTTCCCAACACTCGCAACAATTCAAGTACGCATCTCTCTTCTACCCATCCTGCACCACCCAAGAGAATGGACCTCCACCCTTCTCTACCACGCAGTTCCTCAAGAATTCTTTCTCCTTCTAGGGATCCAACACAACTGGTCTAGAATATCCATGATGGAACTCTCAGGACTCGCAGCTATGAAAAATGATGGACACGGGCCAATGCATCTCAGACATGTAGGCCTCAAGTCATGGCTAGATTAAACCAATCACCATTACAACCAAAAATACCATGGCTACTCTTTGGAAGTTCATTTCCCTTTCCCCAAGCCATGACATATATGAGGAAGGATGAATGAGTGATAGGTAATAATGGAATGAAAGAACAAGTTGGAAAGTGAGTGAATGAATGACCCAGTTATCCAGTGAAAAAGTGAATGAGAGAACCCCCCACAATAGAACAGGGGTGGGTTTAAGTATTTCATGTGGGATAAAGAACCTCCTGGCCTCCCCCAAGAATCTCACATAACTGATCCACTCCCTTAGACAAAAAGGTAATTAAAATAGGAAATAAATATTTAGCCCCTCAATCCCCCTCTCTTGTTGAATCATATCCCCTTATAACTCTAGTCCTTGTTCATCTAGAAACCAACGATGTGTTTATAATTAATAATGATAAAAACATTACATTTCTTAGGCATATTGGCCTCTTTTAATTTTTTGGGCCCTCTAGCCTCTTCAAAGTTAACAAAATACATTATTTAATACGAGGATCAAAACTTGGGGTGTTACATTTATGAATTTATATCCTATGGAATATTTTGATTACTAGGTAGATCCCAAAGGTCCGGTAAGGATGGTCAGTTAGAGTACTATTAGTACATAATCATATATGGAGTATTTTCTTAAAAGAAGCATCCCCTTGGGCGAAAAGAGAAATTTGGAAAACCCATTTATCCCAAAGTTTTAAAGGGCTGGTGCGTTATTTTAATGAGCAGGCAGATTTGGATGGTCAAGATCTGCCCATCGATATCTATGGCCGAAGTTTCGTTCTGAAGCCCCCTCATCATTCTACCTTTAACAGAGGGGGGGGGGGTCCGGAATGGAGTGGTATTGTCATGGGGCCCCCTCCTACCGTGTCGCCTCCTGTGTTATCTTCTCCCCTGCCATCTGTTCTCCACTTGTCCATGTGACATGGCCCATTTCCTTTTTCTCCTCCTTGTCTTCTGACATCCATCCCGCTCCCTTCCGGGTTGTCCTACCATAACTGATTTATCCTCCCTCTTTCCATGTGTTTTTCCCCTGCCATCTCCTTGGTCACTCTCCTTCCCCTTTCCATGATGAGCACACAAAATCATCCCCGCCTGACCTTCGTTCATGCACCATCATGTGCTCCCTTCATCACCCCTACCTACAAATATTTCCAAGCAGACAGTTGGCGTATGTAGGTGGCACCATGAGAAGCCCTCCACGTCCCAAAAGGCAGATTTGATCAGGGTTGTTCCCGATCCTAAGGAAGAAGTTATTAAAGTTGTTGGGGGTGGTTAGACATCATATTCACAATAAATGGAAAGTCCGGCAAAGGATTAAAGGCATGTCAATTCATCCACAGGGTTGTTAGGAGTCTGATTGTGTCTGTCATAAGTGCAGGACCGTTCAAAGACTGCATGCACAAACTGCCAGTAGACATGCATACACAATGTTTTTAATGCAGTGTCTCATTTTTGCTGTTGTTGTTTTGATTTGAGTATATGTAGGCATTTTTTCCATTTTTGTAGTTATCGATGGTTGAGATAAGCTCCCGACTATAAAGTTTCTGAGGAAGCTCTGGTTATGTATTTCGATTTGAGACTGTCAAATTAATGGGAGTCAGCTTCTCTTTTGTTTTTTTTTGTCTGTCAAATGTTTGAAACACTCGGAATTAGAGGATTCGGTAGAGGGTTGCATATTGTAGGATGATGTATGGTTGATCACTGCAATCTCTGCACTAGTCTTAAATAGTCTCTCACGTTGTCATTTCACATGGCACTGAATGATTCGAAATTGGAGGATCCAGTCGGATGGTTGTAGCTGCATAGTATGATAGGTTGATCAATGTGCAGTTATCATTGTGTCGTTTAGGCACATTTCAGTGTTTATTTATATTCCTGAGTTGTTGGAAGGCCTGATGCCTAGAGAAGTCTCCTCCCTTTTCTCCTAAGTCTTCCCTCTACTCTCGCTTTAACTCAAATTACTGGCTGAAGTTAGTTGTGGCTCTCACTTCCCTATGAATTTCTAGCCTAGTTTTCTGAGTCAAACGATATTTTTCTGAGTTTACCTCCATTTGATCACCCCCATTACATTATTTGTGACATAAAACTGATGGGCGTTGGGCTCTGCTTCTGCCGCAATCTAGGAGTGACTTATGACGCCAACATTTATGGCGTCGTTGCCAGGGACAAAGTTGAATATCTTCCTCGGGATTGAATGACAATGATTAATTGATTTTGAAGGTGCATCAGATATCAGAACTATTGAGATTGCTACTGTGCACTTGGTGACTCCACTGACATAACTCCGTTGGGAGACCCCATTGTTCCAGCCATGGCTTCTAGAGGCAGACATACAAGGTCTACTCCTCAGTTGTCATTAGCGCCAGCTAAAGCTGACCCAGAGAAGATTATCAGAAAGGGAAAGTCCTCTGGAGGAGGTACTTCTACTGCTAAACTAGGTATTTCTGATGATTTTCATGATTTTATAGAAACTCCAACACCTTCATCTCATCCTATTTATTTACCTTTTGTTGGAGTTCCCCGTAGTCTAAATTTTGGGAGTGTTCCTGCTGAGTTTTCTCTTCTCGGTATTGAATTGGTAGGAGACACCCTTGTCACTCCCCTCTCCCCCGAGGTGGTACCCTGATTCAGACCTATCACCTATGAATATTTTCCTACCCTGGGTTTTACCACCCCTTCTCCTATTACCACGGTTGTTGAAGAAAGGGAAAATTCTGGCCCTTTTAGCCCACAAATTTGTTCTCCAAATTTTCTGTTGTTCCCCTCCCATCTTGTCAGCTCAGTTCTTGTCTTTCTGATTCAAACCTCGTCTCCTCTTGGTTCCCCTACACCTATTATTCCTATGTCAGGTGCTAATCCCCATCTAAACAGAATGGATTCTATAGTGGCTGCCAGATATGCCCTCTTAATCCTACCTCGGCCTATGAATCCTCTCCCTGCTGGATATTACTTGAAATATATGCCTAAATTCATTAGGGAAGAGGACATAACTGCGGAAGAACACCTTGCTTCCTTCTACAGTTACGCAGACAACTTGAACATTGAAAATGAAGATGTCTGGATGAGAGTCTTCATCCAGAGCCTTGATGGTGAGGTAAGGAAATGGTTTAGGGGATTGGCCCCTGAATCTATTGCCAAGATTGAAGCTCCAAATAATGCGTTCTTGAGGTAGTGGGGAGATAAAAAATATGTCATGTATTACATGACAGAGTTGGGTCCTTGAAGAAAAAGGAAGGAGAGTCTATCTCTAACTTCTCCAAAAGATTCAATAAGATGTATTATAAGATCCCTGCTGAGATAAAACCCACAGAATCCTCCACTAAAATCTCTTATGCTAATGATTTTGACCCTGACTTATGCCTTCTATTGAGAGAAATAAGAGATACCTCCCTAGATCAAATGAAAGATGCAGCCATAGAAGTGGAATCTAATGTATTGGCAGTTGACAGACTGAGAAATAAGACTGATGCAGATAGGAGAAAGGGAAGATTTGAAGTCTCGACTTCTAGCCCCTCTGTGCATCACCCTCAAGTGGATGAATTGACCAAGATAGTGAAGTCTTTGTCTACAGAGATGGAGAAAATGAAGGTGGAGGGGAAGCAAACATATAGAAATCCTCAGAATACTGAAAACAAAGGGAATTTTAGGAGGCCAAATAATAATGCTCCCTAGATTATGCAAAGGGACCAGAGGAGAAGAGACAGAGAAGATCAGAAGATTCAGGCCCCTCTTCAAAATAATTTTGTAGCTAATGATGAAGAAGGGGAAATAGATGAACTTGATCCTAAAATCCACTGCTTTGGAGATACTTAGCCTTTTCCTCATCTCACTCAATTAGCATACGAGGAATCTCTCATGGACAGTCAGGTAAACAATCTGAGCAAGGGAGACAAGGCCAACAACAACCAAAACAAGTATAACCTAAGACCCAAGAAAAAGACAGGAGCACTTGATGTTCCTGAACAACTCACTAGAATGGAGAAGCCTACTAATGAAGTAGCAGACAATAACAAAGGTAAGAAGGCCCAACCCCTCTCTCCAATGGTCCAGATTCATGTTCCTGAAGTAAGGGAAATTCCAAAGTTCTCATCCTCTTTTAACTTTGATCTTGAAATTCAAAAAATCAGAATACCTATGCCCCTCTTCGAACTGATCAAACATGAAGTGTTCAAAAAATTCCTCTTTGAACTGTTATAGTCTGAAACATCGTTCCATCCCACAGAATCCATCAATTTGCAAGATGAAAATCCTACAATCATCCTAGGTCCTATGGTAGAAGATAGAAATGATTCATCCCCTCCCTTATACACATCCTTGAACATACATGACAAGGTGTTGCACAACTGCTTGATGTATTCAAGGGCTTCCCACAACCTCATGGCCAAAAATGTCATGGAAGAATTAGGACTAGAAGTCACTAGAGCCTATCATGACCTTTATTCCTTTGACTCCAGAAAAGTTCAATGTCTAGGAGTCATCAAAGATTTGGTTGTGACCTTGTTTCAGCTACCCATGAAAAGTGTGGTCATGGACATTGTAGTAGTTGATGTTCCCCCCAAGTTTGGTATGTTGTTGTCAAGATCCTGGATAAAAAAATTTGGGGGAACCTTGCAAATGGACCTAACTTATGCTACTATTCCAGTGTTTGGGAGGGAACATAGGAGACTGTACAGAGAATCCCAGTTGGCCTACATAATCAGTGACGAAGCCAATCCTACCAACCATCATATCTTTTCTCTTGACATTGATTTAGGTTCCAGTTTAATACAACTCACTAATGCTCACAAGCCTCTTCTAAAACTTAGAAAGTAGCCCACTACTTCTCATGAAATTTCTCCCCCCATCACCCCTATCTGGAAAATGTTCTTTGATGGAGCCTCTTCCAGAGAAGGAATTGGTGTCAGAGTGTTTTTTGTGTCACCTACTCAGGAAAACATATCTCTTTCATACAAGCTAGAGTTTGAGACAACCAACAATGTGGCAAAATATGAAGCCTTGGTTTTAGGTTTAAGAGCTGCAAAGGAAATGGGGATTCAAGAGGCAGCAGTGTTAGGAGATGCAGAGTTGATAGTCTAGCAGATCAGAAACATTTATTAGGCCAAGCATCCTTGACTCGGGAGTTACATAAATGAGGTATGGGACCTAATCGACGATTTCTTCTCAGTATTTAACATTTCATTCATTCCAAGACAGAAGAACACAATGGCTAATTCTCTAGCTACATCAACAAGAAATTTCAAAGTGCCCTTGCCACCCAAATTCAGATATGATGTAGAAGTAAAATACAGACCCTCCATACCTGACATTGTCAAACATTGGAAGGTGTTCAAGGATGATCTTGAGATCAAAAGATTTTTGGAGACTGTTGAAGAATTTTCAGCGCTGCATATTGATCAAGACCCTGTTTCTAAAGCAAAGCTTGATAACGATAATTTTCTAAGTAAGATTGTAGAGCATGACATTGTGCAGCTACCCAACAATCATATTCCAAAGGGACTGGTTCCTTTGGAAATGATTTTTGATAGAAATGATGTGGCATTAAAGGGGAAAACCTCAGATGATGATGTTGATACAACTTAGTGCAACATTGGCACCGAGAATGAACCCAGGTTTGTCAAATTGTCAGAAGCCCGACAAAGGAGCAGAGGGTCGAGTACGCTGAATTATTGAGGGAGTTTGTGGATGTTTTCACTTGGACCTATGAATACCTAAATACTTATGACACTTCTATCATTGAGCATAAAATCCCATTGAAAAAGGAGGTAAATCCATTTAGGTAGAAACTAAGACAGATCAATCCTATGTTGCTTCCTATCATGGAGAGAGAGGTGAAGAAGTTGATACACACCCAGATCATTGTGCCATTGAGATATTCAGAGTGGGTGGCCAACTTGGTCCCAATAAGGAAGAAGTATGGGGAAATCAGACTCTGTGTAGACTTTAGAAACCTGAACAGGAGCTCAAGGAAGGACAATTACCCCCTGCCAAAGATGGAACATATATTGTAGAGGGTGACAAGATCATCTAGGATTTCCATGATTGATGGCTTCTCTAGCTACAATCAAATCTCTGTTCTACCCGAGGACAGAGAAAAGACACCATTTACCACTCCTTGGGGCACGTTCATGTATGCTAAAATGCCCTTTGGATTGATGAACACAGGGAAACTTTTCAGTGAGCCATGGACATAGCTTTCATTGGGGAAAAGGATAAGTTTGTGTTCATCTATCTGGATGACATCACAGTGTTTTCCAAATCTGATAAAGAACATTGTTGTCATCTCAAGAAGATTTTTTTGAAATGCAGGAGTTTTGTCCTTTCATTGAATCCCAAAAAATCTTCATTCGCCATGAAGGAGGGAAAGTTACCAAGCCACATAGTATTAGCAGTAGGAGTCAAGATTGATCCTAGTAGAGTTGAACCAATCCAAGCCTTGTCAATCCCAAGATCCAGGAAATAATTCCAATCTTTCCTTGGTAAAATTAATTTTCTAAGCATGTTTGTTCTAACTTTGCTGAGATGGTAAAGATCATAAAAACCATGTTGAGAAACGAAAATGAAGTAAGGTGGACTTCTGAGGCTTGAAATTCCTTTGAGCAGATAAAAAAATCCTTGACTGAAGCTCCTATGCTTATCAGTCCCAATTACTCAAAGGATTTTCTTATTTTCTCCTTTGCCTGATCTGACACATTGACTATTGTTTTACTACAAAAAAATGATGTCGGGCTGGAGCAGCCTATTTCCTATTTTAGTAGAGCATTAAGGGTTGCTGAGGTCAAGTACAACATCATGGAGAAGCAGGCCTATACCCTAGTGAAAGCTCTCAAAGCTTTTAGAGTCTATGTCCTACAGTAAAAAATCATTACCTATGTTCCCTTAGCTGCTGTGAAGGACATTCTTATTCAACCTGACATAGATGGGAGGAGGAGTAAATGGATAGCCAAGATCCTCGAGTTTGATCTAGAGATAAGGTCTACCAAATTGATCAAGGGTCAAGGTCTAGCCAAGCTATTGGCTGAAACAAATTGCAAAGATTTGGGGGTAAGTTTCATTAATGAATGCTCAGAAAATCAACAGAATAAGCTGTCTAATGTAGACCCTCAAGCAAAACCCCCATTGGCGCAATGTCCTTGGTACAAGGATGTCATATATTTTCTCCAAGATTTGCGGCCTCCTGATGGCCTGCAAAGGAGCAAGGCAAGAGCTCTAAAGCTCAAAGCAGTCAAATACTGTCTTGTTGATTAAATTTAATATTTGAAATACCCCTTGGGGATGCTTTTAAAATGTATGAATTCACAAGAGTCTCAAAGGACCATTGTTGAATTTCATGATATCCTATGTGGAGGGCACCATTTCTGGAAAACCATAGCCTACAAAATCCTCAGGGCTAGGTACTATTGGCCCACCTTATTCACTGACATCTGTAGAGAGGTCAAAGCCTCCATCAAATGCCAAAGGTTCTTATTAAAGAAACAACTTAAATCTCTACCTTTAAAACCTGTGGTTGTTTCAGGACCTTTCCAGCACTGGGGCCTAGACATTATTGGGGAGATCCACCCTACTTCCAGTGGACAAAACAGATGGATCCTGACTGCCACGGATTTCTTTACCAAGTGGATATAAGTTATCCCCACCAGGAATGCTTCCCACAATATAATCATTGGGTTCTTGGAGGGCCTCATCACAAGATTCGGTTGCCCAAGTAAGATTTTTACCGATAACGCAACATCTTTCAAAGTTGAATCATTGGTCAAATTCTGTGGGAAATTTGGGATCAAACTGATTCACTCCACCCCATAATATCCCTAGGGAAACGATTTAGCAGAGTCCTCCAACAAAATCCTGATAAGGATCATCAAAACATTGTTAGAGGACAACAAAAAGGCCTAGGATTCAAAGCTGAATTTCGCTCTATGGGTTGATCGAGTGACCACAAAGAGATCCATAGGCATATCCCCTTTCCAATTGGTTTATGGGACAAAATCTATATTTCCTTCTCAGCTAGCCATGCCTGTAGCAAAATTCCTCCAGGATTATCAAGGAGAGCCCGATGATATGATTAGAAGAATTCATCAGCTGGTAGGGGTCCAACAGTCCAGAGAGAAGGTGATGAATGAAGTTTAGGACCATTAGCAGAAGATCAAATAGGCTTTTGATAGGAAGGATGAGAAGGAAGATTTCCAGATGGGAGATTTGGTACTGAAATGAGATGCTCCTAAGAAAGACAAGGGAAAGAATGAAAAATTTGAAGCCCTATGGGTCGCGCCCTTCAAAATCTCTGAAGTATTTTCAAATAATACCTACAGGTTACGAGAGTTGAAGGGTCAAGAAGTTTTTAATGGCCCTGTGAATGGGCATTTCTTGAAGAGATATTTTTCTTGAGCCACACATGGCTCTTTTGCGTTTGTAAATATTGTTTTTCTTTTATCGTTAAGTTTTGACAATGACTCCATAACCCAACAGCAAGGCACTGAAACTACAAAGGAGTTCTCGACAGCCCACAGGGGGCATGCCATCCCCCATGGAGCCTAATGTTAGCATATAATCATGTATGGAGTATTTTCTTAAAAGAAGCATCCCCTTAGGCGAAAAGAGAAAATTGGAAAACCCATTTATCCCAAATTTTTAAAGGGATAGCGTATTATTTTAACGAGCAGACAGATTTGGACGATCAAGATCTGCTCGCCAAGATCTGTAGCTAAAGTTTCATTTTGGATCCCCCTCGTCATTCTACCTTTAACGGAGGGGGAGGGGTTGGGGGGTGTCTATAATTGGGCGCGTATCTCTCAACGATCAAGATT
>JZKD02S0184710.1:82080-93950 GCA_000966675.3 Picea glauca | reverse complement strand
CTTCCATATATTCTCCACTTGTCTGCGTGACATGGCCCACTTCCTTTCACTCCTCCTCATCTTTTGACATATGTCCCTCTCCCTTCCACATTGTCCCACCATAACTGATGTATCCTCTCTCTTGCCATGTGTTTCAACCATGTCGTCTCCTTGGTCACTCCCCTTCCCATTTCCACACCGAGCATGCCAAATAATCCCCATCTAACCTTTGTTCATGCACCATCATCTTCCCCCTTCATCACCCCTGCCTACAAATATTTGCAAGAAAACGGTTGGCATATGTAGTTGGCACCATGAGAAGCCCTCCACATCCAAAAGGTAGATTTTATCGGGGCTATTCCCGATCCCAAGGAAGCAGTTATTGAATTTGTTGGGGGTGGTTAGACATCATCTCCATAATAAATGGAAAGTCCAACAAAGGATTAAAGGCATGTCGATTCATCCACAGGGTTGTCAAGAGTCTGATTGCATCTGTCATAAGTGCACGATCGTTCAAAGACTGCATGCATAGACTGCTAGTAGACATACATACGCAATGTTTTTAATGCAGTGTCTTGTTTTCGCTGTTGTTGTTTTTCTTTGAGTATATGTAGGCATTTTTTCCATTTTTGTAGTTGTTGATGGTTGAGCTAAGCTCCCAACTGTAAAGTTTCTGAGGAAGCTCTGGTTATGTATTTTGATTTGAGACTGTCAAATTAATGGGAGTCAACTTCTCTTTTGTTTTGTTTTGTCTGTCAGCTGTTTGAAACACTCGAAATCAGAGGATCCGGTTGAGGGTTGCATATTGTAGGATGATGTATGGTTGATCATTGTAATTTTTGTACCAGTATTAAATAGTATCTCACGTTGTCTTTTCACCTGGCACTGAATGATTCGGAATTGGAGGATCTAGTCAGATGGTTGTAGCTGCATAGTATGATAGGTTGATCAGTGTGCAGTTATCACTGTGTCGTTTAGGCACATTTTAGTGTTTTTTCTGTTCCCGAGTTGCTGGAAGGCCTGATGCCCAGAGAAGTCTCCTCCCTTTTCTCCTAAGTCTTCCCTCTACTCTTGCTTTAACTCAAATTACTGACTGAAGTTAGTTGTGGCCCTCACTTCCCTATGCATTTCTGGCATAGTTTTTTGAGTCAAAAGATATTGTTCTAAGTTTACCTCCATTCGATCACCCCCATTACATTATTTGTGACATAAAACCAATGGGATTTGGGCTCTGCTTCTGTTGCAATCCAGGAGTGACTTCTGATGCCAACAAGTACCACAAAATGTTGTTGTTTCACCTGCCTCATTTTTTTTTCCATATGTTGATGATGTTGTTTCAACCTCATGCTAATGATGTTGTTGTTTCAACCTCATGTTGATGATGTTGTTGTTTCATCCTTGTGTTGTTGATGATGTTGTCTCAACCTCATGCTATTGATGATGTTGTACCAACCTCATGTTGTTGAATATGTTGTACCAATCTCATGTTGTTGATGATGTTGTACAAGCCTCATGTTGGTGATATTGTTGTTCTAGATTCATGTTACTGATGTTTATGTTTTAGCTTCATGTTGTTGTTGTTGTTGATGACTACAGCTTCATGTTGTGAACGATGATGATATTTTTTATGAGAAAAACTTTCGATGATTTGTAGATGCGCCATTCAATGTTCCAGATGTTGATGATTATGTTTCCCTCTCCTTCTCTCAATGACGTTGTATTGGGTCATGTCATTAGAATACACTTCTCGTTAAGGGGGGTTGTTGAAATATTGTAACTTCAAAGAATATTCTAATTATATTTGAGTCATTATCTTATAAATAAAATCCCCTTTTGCAGATTGATCATGTTGGGTCTTGTATAAGATCAAATCCCCTTTTATGGATTGGTCAAACCATATTTATATTGTCATATTTGTAGATTCGACCCCTAGTATTTATAAAGTGGTTTTAACTAGTTACCACTTCTAGAAGAAGTCATCCCTACTAAGTGAAGAGACATAACCCTAGCACCTCCTCAACTAGTATTTATATGTGAGGATGGTTCCTCACTTGTTCACTCACACATTCACTTATCTAGTGTGCATATCTTGAAGGCAGTTGCATAAGGAAGGAGAAGAGAGGTGCATGCTCAATATTGGTTTATCTTTGGTGTTTTGGTATTAGTATTGGCATTGTATTGGAAATCTATTATTGAGGAAGTTTTTGTTGGGTTTTCTCCCCCATGAGGGTTTCCCAGGATAAAATGTTGTGTACCTTGTGATTGTGTTTCTTTCAGTGATACTCTTTATGTTGTTGTTTTGGAAATGCATTGAATGCTCATGTAATTTGGAATTAATCTAATAACAATAGTAAACACTTAACAATTTTCAACCCAAATATTTTAATGAATATTTAGTTCTTGAAGGTCTAGGCGTGATGACACTGTATCATATGCACCAAAAATAGTTTCTATAATAGAAAAACCTATGTTTTTCTCAGTATGAATAAATTCAACAATATGCCTAATGGTTATATGCTTAAAGTATGGCAACTCATAGAATATGCACAATCATTTTACACCACTATCATTGAGTGGATCATTTTTACTGCCAAGAATTCCACCATTTTCAATAAACTGCATTATTTTTTTTGTATTCTGAATAATGTAATCACTTGTTATTGCTGATGGTGCTTCATGATTCTCTTCCTGACTATTGAAACGTGAATTTTTTCGACGATATGGATGATCCATTTCAAGGTAAGAATGATGTTCAAAATAAATACACTTACACAAACTACTTGAGTGCCTCAAAAAAGGCTTAAAGATGCAATCTGGACATCCATAGTATCCATGAAAATTGATACGAGTCAATGTGCCATGTGTAATAAGATCATGTATCGTAAGAATAAAGAAACTCTTAAAGTGAACTAGATTGAAGCATTGTCCCTTAAAATTTGAATTTATTCAATTCTTTTCCACAATTCTGTTAGCTCATCAAATAATGGCTCTAAATAAACATCAATTGTATATGAAGTCACACTTTTTTTTCCTAGTATAATCAATGACAACATCAAGGAATATGATTTGGATGCTAACCATGGAGGAAAGTTATAATTTATCAAAAAAATTGGCCAAGTTGACTAGTTAGTACTCTAATCTGAGGATGGGTTCACCCCATATAGAGCTAAACCCAACCTTATATTACGAGGATCTTGGGAAAAATCAGGCCATTTGTTGTCAATTTCCTTCCACGTCTTAGAATCAACCACATACCTTTGTTTTTCATTGGTGCTCTTATTTTGGGCATGCCATTATGTAATCTCAATAATGTCTCGATATTTATACATTCGAAGTAACCATGGGATTACTGGAAAGTGGAGAAGAATATTTCTAGGTGTTGAACTTGATTTCAACCCTCATCTATACCTCGGTTCTTTACATTTCAGACATTCAGTCTCACTTTCATGATTTTTGTGAAATAATACACAATCATTCACACATGTGTGGATGTTCTCATACCCTAAGCCTAACCTAGTTATGTGTGCTTTACATGTACTCCATTGTTTTGGAAATGTAAAGTTAGGTGGTAACAATCAATGTAAAAATGCTAATAACTCATAAACACTCTCATTTGTCCAAGCATGCACTGTTTGCAAATTAATAATTAGAAGGATTGTTGTCAAATGACTTAACTTGCAAGTACCATACACATGTTTTAAATCATCCTCCATCAATTTGTGCCAATCATCCTTGAAACCCACATTCATCATTCTATTAACTTCAATCCCTCCATATGAGGTTGCATGTTCATCTGCATTTGTTGCCTCTTCATCTATGTTTGGTGCCTCTACGTCTCTCATGCTTTGCAATGGTATCCTATTTGGATAACTATTTTGAGGGAAAGGGCTTATACCACTATAACCGAATCTTAGCATATGTTCAAAAATCAATTGTCTTCTTCTCATCTTCCCACCGAGATAATCATTAAAAGAACATTCATATTTCTCCAATCTCTTCTCATTGGCTATTTTCTCATCATGTGCATGGTATTGATTCATTGACAAAATTGGTCGTTGACTAATATTCAGTTTTCTGCATTCAATTATGATACTGGTATGTTAATATTACTTTCAACTCTTTTCATCTATCTCATATTTAATTGAAATGAAATCTCAAAACCAATTCCTAGAGAGAAAAATGGAATTTTAAGACTACAGTAGATGTTAGAATATACTTATCTGATTACTAGGGTGTAGGCATAACATCTATTGTAATACTATTTATTTCTTGGAAAATAAGTCTGGTCATATGCTTGAGGATTACTCCACAAGCAATACGACATATAAAAAATACTTTCTATAAATTCTAAAAAAAGTGAGAGGGTTTACAATTTTGATGATGGTCATCTAGTTGGTTATCAAGGAAAGGCCTCTTAGACTTTTAAGAGGTCATTTTTATCTAGCCCGTTGTTATCTAGCCCAAGAAGAATGCCTTGAAAACTAATGGCAATTCTTCAAACTTAGATTATTACAATGATGAATCTTTTGAATATGATGATGATGGGACAAGTAGAAAAGGATTAAGAAATCAAGATCTGTAGGAAGAAGAGGACATGAAACAATGAACAAAATATATTAGGTGGATTCTTTTGGGGGGTATCCTTATGAATTTGATGATGAACTTCCAGATATTTTAAGGGGAGGCAGGTGCGGGGGGTGTTCTCTTCGAACCCGGAGGGAAAAGAGTTTTGGATTACCATTGGAATATAGGTCAGGAAACCAATAACAAAGCTAAATTGTATGCCTTTCTCCAAGGAATTCAACTGGAAAAACAAAATAAAATCTTCAATTTGAATATAGTGGGAGAATCGAAGATGATCATAAGAATAATGATCTCATCATCTTCCCCAAAAAACATGATTCTAAAACTCATCATCGACATAATTCGACTTATATCCAAAGGTATGAAGAAAATAATGTCGAGGCAGATAAAATGGCCAATCGAGCCATTGGAAAGGCCCCTAGCTATTTAGGGGTGGACGAGGGTCATAATATAGCCCCCCCATGATGCAAGTGAGGCTCTTCATGACAAAGGAATTCATAAGTAGGGTTGAAACGTGGTGGGGGAAATTAAGTGACACGTGTTCCTCCACGTGGGAAAAGTTAACTTTAGGTGGCATTTGTTCGCACAAGGATAATTGGAACAAGAAGGGATTGTACTTCAGAAATACCATGGCGAGCACAGGTAATGTTTGGTATGTGTTATATTCTTTGCATGACTAGATATAGTGTCTGCTACATTTTTTCAGGCGTGTAGGAGGGTTTGAGGGGGGCAATATCCCCCCTGAGAAAAAAAAAATCCTCAGGAAATGTGTCGCATTTTTTCCTCATTTTGTTCTGTCACATCAATTTTCATGTCCATTGTTGGGAGTTTTTTTGGCACGTGGTTTTTTTTCGATGGTTTTCTATTTCCGGTTAAGGAATTAGGGTTGTTGATTAATCCAGGTCATTGGGTTAGGGTTTTGGATGTCGTTGGCTCCTATATGTATATTGTATTGTAAACAATGTATCACTATGAATGAATATAGAATATGTTGGTTTTCCCAGTTTGGGTTTCCAGGGGAAAAAATTTTCTGTAATGTGTGTATTTTCCATTTTATATTTTTTGTTCTTTTATTGAAAATCTATTTTCAATAAAATATCATACAATGTTAAAATATAGATTTGGTATCAGAGCAATTATTGGCTTCAGGGGAATGCCTTTGTGGTCAAGGGTTTGGCTTGAGATTGTGATAAGCCTTGTTACAGTGGGAGATATGTGATATTTATTATTCAAGTGATGAGAAATGGAGAGCAGTTTGAAAATGGGGATCGAGAGGTTTAATGGGAAAAGCTTTGAGTTGTGGAAGCTCAATATGGAAGATTTGTTGGTGGAAAGAGATTAGTGGATCATGGTGGATATAGGTACTGCACCTATAAGAACTTCAATATATGACTGGAAAAAATTGTATTAGAAGGCAAAGAGCACAATCTGATTGTGTCTCTCATATTTATTATTACTGAATGTGTTAGTGGAAGCTACAACTGAGGATTTATGAGATAAGTTGAGGAATTTGTATCAGTATAATTCCCTAGTAAATAAACTATTCCTGAGAAAGAAGTTGTATAACCTGAGGATGAGATATGGAGACTCGGTGTGAGATAATTTGAACGCCTTCAATACTATGGTAAGTCTATTAGTATATGTTGAGATTAAAATTTCAGATGAAGATAAGTGTATCAGTTTTTTGTGCTCTTTACCAGACTCGTGGGATAGTCTAGTTATGGCCATAGGTAGTAATACAACTGCCTTGAAGCTTAATGACATGGTCTCATCCTTGTTTTTGGAGGAGATGAGATGGAAGAACATGGAAGGACAGAGAACATATTCATTATTTGCAAGAGGAAACTACCAAGAAAGAAATATATCTAAGTCATAAAGTGGGAGATCTAAGTCTAAGGGTATATCTAAATCTCTTGGAAAGTTTGTAAAGGTATGTGGGATATGTGGAAAAGAAGGGCACTACAAGAAGCAGTGTAGATCCAAAATTGAGAAAAAGAACGGATCTCAAGAAGCTCCTTCTAGAGAAGAAAATGCCTCAAAGGAATAAGGAGGGGATGTGTACTTGGCTTCTTCAAGAACACATGCAGATCATGAGGCATGGTTGGTTGACTCAGGTGCATCCTTTCATATGAATCGCCACAAGCAGTAGTTCTGTGAATATGAAAGGTATGATCGAGGTAATGTTTTCCTAGGTGATGACTCGACAACCAGAATCATAGGATGAGGAAAAGTCAAGTTGAGGCTCATATATGGAAGGATTATAAAACTACCTAGTGCTTTGCAAATCCCAGTTTTGGCCATAAATTTGATTTTTGTAAGAAAAATGGACGATGCAAGGGAAAAAAAAATATTTTAAAAAGGAAACCTACAGGATGCTTTGAGGAGAAATGGTGTTGTTGAAGGGAGTTCAGTTTGGAACTCTGTATAAGCTGCAAGGAATCACTATTAGTGATGGGTGTAATAGTCCCATTCTTCCTGATATTGGAGTTGAAGAAAAAAGAACTCCTACAGTCTCTGGATAAAAGGTTATGATGTGGCATCAAAGGCTGGGGAATATTAAAGAGAAGGGTCTTCGACCACTAAATGGTAAAGGTATGGTTGGAATTATGTCTAACTGATCTCTATATATTGATTTCTTTGAACATTGTGTATATGGGAAGTAGAATCGGGTAAGATTCCCCTCTTGTGCAACAAGGGAAGAAGGAATTTTACAGCTAGTTCACAATGATGTGTTTGGACCTGTGTCAATTCCATCATTGGGAAAATATGTGTACTATGTCTCATTTATAGATGACTTATTGAGGAATACTTGGATATATTTACTCGAGAATAAATATGAAGTCTTTGATAGGTTTAAAGAGTTTAAGGATCTTGTTGAAAATCAAACAAAGAAAATAATTAAGGTGTTGATGATAGATAATGGTGGAGAGTTCTGCAGGAATGAATTTGAATAATTTTGTAACAAGTGAAATATATAAAGGAAAAAGACTACTCCATATACACCTCAGTAGAATGGAGTTGCAGAAAGGATGAACATGATGTTGATGGAAAAATCAAGGTGCATGATCAATGGTGTTAGGTTAGGGAAAGATTTCTAAGCATATGCAATGGGTACTACATGTTACATGGTTAACATATCACCCTCATTAGCGCTATATGAAAAGACTCCACAAGAGGTATGGACTGGTAAGAAACCTTCTCTCACTCATATCGAGGTATTTGGATGTGAGGTCTATGTTCATGTTCCAAAGGAAAACAGGAGTAAGCTAGATAAGAAGGTTGAAAAGTGTATCTTTATTGGGTATAAATATGGTCTCAAAGGTTATATGCTTTGGAACCCAAAAACTAAGAAGGTTGTGTATATCGAAGATGTGGTATTTAAAGAAATGAAGGATGTTGGTAAACAGGAATTCCTACCAAGTAAGGAAGAACCAGAGAAAATAGAGTTTGATTTAAAGGATGATGAATCAGAATCTATAGAAGAACATGAATGAGAAGAAGAAGATCCTCATACTCTAGTATTGAGAAGATCATTTTGAGAAACAAGACTACCAGAAAGGTATACTCCATCTAATTTCCATTCATATTTTTATTTTTCTACTACTGATGATGATCCTAGAACTACGAGGGAGTTAGTGGATTCAGAGGATGAAAAGCTATGGAAAAAGGACATGGATGAATAAATGGTAGCCTTGGATAAGAATGAGACTTGGGATCTAGTGGAGTTTCTGACTAAAAGAAAACCCATTGGCAACAAATGGGTATTTAAAAGGAATCTAAATGTAGAAGGAAAAGTGGAGAAATAAAATGCTCGGTTAGTAGAAAAGGGTTGTTCCTAATTTGAGGGAATTGATTTTGGTGAGATTTTGTCTCCTGTTTCCAAGTTAACTTCTATAATAGTTATGTTATATGTTTCTACTGCATTTGATTTTGAAGTAGAAGAGATGGATGCGAAGAAAGCATTCTTGCATGGGGATCTGGAAGAAGAAATCTATATGAAGCATCCATAAGACTTTTTTGTGAAGGGAAATAAGGAGCTGATATGTAAGATGAAAAGGTCCATGTATGGTTTAAAACAATCACCAAGGATGTGGTATCAAAATTTTGATACTTATATGCTTGGACTTGGCTTCACAAGAAGCAAAGAGGATCATTGTGTGTATTTTTTTGGACAATTGGCTTAAGTTGATGGAAAATTGGTATGGATTGCTGGTTTTAATTGATTTCAACCCTTGGAGAGTGATATTGTAGATTGATATCAACCCTTAGTGATTTATTTCATCCCTGGGAGAAGTCTGGTAGTGAATTATTGTAGCACAAATACATGGGTAAGGGACCTGAGTCTATTTGAGGTATAAAGTCATGAATATCAGTGAATTTATAGGTAACAATATTCTAGATGGATAGTATATGTCATGCCATTTCCAGTTATATGTGGAACGTCACATAAATCCTCACAGTTAGAGATTTATGCCCATATGAATTTGGAGAACCCTCATGAGTTATCTAGAAGATCCTAGAAGGTCAAATAAGTCAATTATTCTAGAAGCTCCTAGAATAAGTGTACTAGTCAAATTGACGTTAACTAGGAGTTAATCATGGGCATAGTTGTTTCGTTAAGAAAATAATTAAAAAAAAATTAGTTGCAACAAGAAGTTGTGAGTTTGGTAATTATGATAAAGTAGTTGTGATGAGAAGATTGAATATTCAAAGTGGTTGACCAAGATATAAATTAAATAATAAAGTGGTTGCAACAAGAAGTTAGTTAAGGACACATAAGTTATGAATTTACTAATTATAGAAAAGTTAGTTGCAACAAGAAGTTGTGAGTAAAAATAAATTATTTAAATAATAAAGTAGTCAAAGTGGTTGCTAAGAGAAATTATTTAAATAATAAAGTGGTTGCAACATGAAGTGGTGAGTTTACTATTTATAGATAAGTCAAAGTGGTTGCAACAAGCAGTGGTGAGTTTACTATTTATAGATAAGTTAAAGTGGTTGCAAAAGAAATTAATTAAATATTAAAGTTAGTTGCAACTATGAGTGGAGAACTTACTATTTGTGGAAGGTGGTGAAGTTAAGTGGATAAGGTGGTTAAGTTAAGTGGACAAGTGGTTAGAAGTGGGTTAGACCTAAAAGAAGGAAAGTGGGTTAAGTTGTTTAGAAGGTAACCCCTTGAGGAAGCTACATGGAGGTATAAATAAGAGAGAAAGGCTCTCCCATTAGCACCTATTTAATATAATTGAATATCTATTTTGTGAAAGGTTATTTGGGCAGATATTATGGATAGAGAAAAGTGCGACATAAAAAGTGTGGAAAGAAAAGTGTGGTAAGAAAAGTGCAGTAGAAAAAGTGTGGCAAGAAAAGTGCGGTAGAAAAATCATGGCAACATAATCGCTACAATAGAACCATGGCAGCAGAACCGCGATAACAATATGGTTGGGGTCTATTTATGAGATATATGACACATCTTGTTTGAGGTATGTTTTGTGAGCTAGGGTTTAACCCTTGAGATGGTATTGGATGTTAAGTATTGCTGCATATATCAAATTTGTTGAGGGATACAATTGGTATTTTGTTGTTGGTATTTGGCATATGGATATTAGTCTTTTGGTTGTGATGTGTTTATGAAGTTGTTGCTGAAGTTGTTGGTTTAGCTTGAGGCTACATAACAATGAGGTTGTGGTACATGGTTTTATGTAAGGGTTTATGGTATTTGGTTTATGTATAGAGTGATGAATTGTTAGATAACTTTTGATGGTTACATTGGTGTATGTCTTTGGTATATGGTTGAGGTACATGGTGGGTACATGGTTGAGACAATTAGTTGATGAGTTGGCACATACATGAGGTGTATAGTTAATGATGTTGGTACATCTTGATGAGTCATAGTTTATGTATATTTGATACATGATTGGTACATACTTGGTACATGGTTGGAGGCACTTGTTAGTAGTATTGTTGACACATTTTTTATGGATGATGTAGTATACTTGTCTTGGTATATTATTAGAATCACATATTGATCTTGGTGATGATTATGAGTTGTTCTGATTGGTTGATGAACATCTTGGTGATTTTGTGCATACGGTTGAGATTTTTCTTGGTGATTGATATTGGTGAGTAGATATGATTTGATTGATAAGATTGATGAGACAGATTCTTGTGATAGGTTGTTTGGACAGGTTGTTGTGATAGGTTATTTGTACAGGTTTGGTGCATGGTTGATGCACTTGTTGATGGTACAGGTTGTAGTACAAGTTGATGCATGGTTGATGCATGATGCATGTTGGTTCAGGTTATTGGTACAGGTTGTTTAGTGCAAGTTGATTGGTATAGGTTGTTACAGATTATTGGTACAAGTTGACAATGATAGGCGGACAGTGGCAATGGTTGATTCAGTGACATTGATAGGTTGTCTACATTTGGAATTTATATTTCAAGGTGGTTTGATGGGGCACGGATAGGTGGTTGTAGCCACCTTCTGATTGTATATGGAGAAAATAGGGGGTTGTAGCCTCCTTCTGGTTGTAGCCAGAGAATTGGGGAGTTGGAGCTTCCCTCAAGTTGTAGCCTCCTTCTAGTTGTAGTTGGAGAATTGAAAGTTGGTGTTTCCTTGAATGTAATTCTTGACATATAAGAAAATCATTGTGTGGTTTTCTCTTGCTTTGAGTTTACAATAAATATTGGTGTATTGTGCATTATGTGGATGTGTTTGTTATTGTTTATTATGCATCGATGAATGTTAATTCTTATGATATAGTAGTTTATTGATTATGAAAATATGAACATGGTTGAATAACTAAAAGAATATACATTGTGGTTTAAAGGATTAATAATAGGTATAATTTCTCATTATTGATTCACCCCCTCCCTCTCAGTAATCCAACAATTTGTATCAAAACAGGTTCCTTCAAGAAACAATTTAACCACTAAAAGGAGATCGTGGATTATTCTGAGAATGGAGTACCATTGTTTAATGGTTAGAATGGTTTAAAGTATGAGATATGGAGCAGAAGGACGAAAGCATTTTTAAAAGCACAGGGGTATGATATTTGGAAATCAATTTTTATAGGATATTATAGTTCAAAAAGGGAAAATACTACAACAAAGAAGGAACTGAAATGAAATAAAAAAATTGCAATGGATTTCATTTTGGATGGACTATATGATTTAGTAAAGGACAAAGTGGGTAAATGTTCAGCAGCTAAAGAATTTTGGGATAAGTTACATAATATCTATTCTTCACCCATCTTAGAGTCGGGTAATTTCAAAGAAGATGTAGGTATAGATCAAGAAGAAATATG
>JZKD02S0184710.1:51241-66142 GCA_000966675.3 Picea glauca | reverse complement strand
AAAAAACATGGAAAATTATCCCATGAGAGAAATTTAGCCCCTAAAATCATCCATGATGGATAGTAGTGAAAAATTTGTAGAACTAGATGTATCTATTAGTTTTCTTCTAGTTTGTACACCTGCTTCCTTGTTTCCAAGAATTTGACTCTCCGGGTGATGTTTTTTAACATACCTTGATGGGGTCTTTGGCTGTGATGTTTCCATTCTCTCCTCTTATTCCAAATCCTCTTGTTCATGTTACTCATCCATTCCATCCTCTTATAACTCATTGTTGATTGATTCATCATATTGATAATTATGGTGTGGATGTCTCACTGGATGAAGTAGTCCCTCATCTACTGTTACATGTATTCTCTCAATTATTTTATGGATCCTTTTGATGTAGCACTTGTATCCTTTACTTCTAGAGGAGTATCCTAACAAGATACCTTCATCATATCTATAATCAAACTTACCTAAGTTGTCTTCATTTCTTTTAATATAGAATTTGCTTCCAAAAGTTTTGAAGTGTTTTATTGATGTTGGCCTGCCATGACATAGATCATAAGGGATTTATTGTTATTTACTTTTATGTCTTCTTTTGATGCAGGATCATCGCCATCAAATCACAAGCAGAAGATAGTTGGGTGCACTAGCACGTATTTCGAAATATTTTGAATTCCAAAGTTGGCGTGTTAATGAAATATCTAAAAGAGATTTTGATTTATGAACATCCTTAATGATCAGAGGCTAATCCATCGCATAAGATCGATGGTGGAATGTATTTTTATTTAATGAGGAGGATTGCAATATAGAAATGGAGATTTTGCCCTTATCTGTCTAACTCAAATATTTATTGTAATAAATGTTAAGTAGTTGAAAGCTTTTATTTAGATAAGATAGCATAGAGTAGTTGGAGGGAAAGGCTCGAAGAGCACCTCTTGTATAAAGTTTTATGTTGTTGTCTAGTATAGGTTGTTGGAACTCTAGTAATCAAGAGCAATCATTGTTGTAGCAGAGAGTTGAGAGCTATTGAGAAGTAGTGTATGAATGTATGCAATTTTTAGTTGAATGAATATAACAGAGGAACATTGTCCCAAATGTATGGTGTTGATGTGTCTATTTGAGTGAGTGAAGGGTAGACTTTCTACTTCATTTTCAAGTCTCTATTATTTCTTTTTCTTGTATCTATGTATGCATTTACATGGTGAGATGTATGAATATGTGATATTTTAAATGAGTTTCATATGTTTCTCTTCTACGAGTGAATGCAAGGAGTGCATTGATCAAGTCTGTTTCGACTCATAAGCTCAGAAGAGATAAAGCGAAATTATGTATGAAAGGAGTGCATAGATATATGCAAGGATTGTGTGATAGAGTTTTAGAATCATAATCTCAAGAGGATTAGCATGCATTTAGTCTCAGGGAGGAAGCTAGAGAACAATTGCAAAGAGTGTGAAATCATCCACAGAGAAGTTGAGTGTGAAAGAGAACATGTTGCAAGGCATGCATAGGTTGAGATTCTAACTAAGTGTCGAAGAGAGTGTTCTGAGAAACAAGAGAAGGTCGAGGAAGCTAATCTCAGGAGGGAGAGCGGAGGAAAATCTTCAAGGAGGAAAACCCCTGAGGTTTTCATCAAAACCCGTGAACAAGATTCATTCCAGAGGGAGGTGAATAACTCCAGACCATCATATCTAGAAGAACTACACGGAGTGATACAGAAGCATTGTTGGCAAGCACACAGAGGCAAGACCACTCAACACGTGAGAGTTCTTCCAGAAATTCAACATTCACAGCTGCAGCCAATTTTTAAATCTGCCTTAACTCAGCGCTGGAATTTACCTTTGGAGGCACGCTTAAACTAGTGCTGAATTTTACCCTTTGAGGCACGTTTTGAAAATCGCAAGTGGAGCAGGAGTTTCCACTATGGCTCTGAAGTGCGACTGGACTAAGATAGAATAGGAGGAATTTTAGAGTAGACAAGTTAGTAGAAGCCCCAAACTTCAAAAATCCATTGTAATCAGAATATGTTCTGGTACCCGTTTCAGCACTTGTGAATAGAATAGAGGAAAAATTGATCCAAATGCATGTGTGTGAATGTTATTTGCGATTTCCTGTTATTTATGTTTTCATGAAAAAGCGAATGAATCTCCACAGAGGAGAATGGAACTGTGACTATTAGTTTTCAGTTTCAATTGTTTCTCTTCATTTGAATCTCTGCAAGGTGTGCATCGAGCCAGAGAGGAATGTAAGGAAATCAAGAGGAATTTATCTATGAGAAATACCATGGATCTAAGTTATTGAAATCCCTCAGATGCAAGGAGTGCACAGGAAATCGAAGTCTGAACCAGACAAATATTAGGAGGAACAACACATTGGAAAGTGTTATCGATATCCAGGAACCCATTCCCTAGAAGAAGCGAAGGTTAAGCCTTCAAAGACTTAGAAAATATTTTGAGTCTGAAGTGAGGGAAAGATCAGGAGGAGGAACGCGAGACCCTGCAAGTCGTTGGATCAAGTGGAGTTGAGAGGAGGTTAGTGACGGGGAAGATATCTGACTGTAGATCTGGAGGGTGTTGTGAGCTGTTGATCAAGCACCTCAAGATTTTGGAATTTCGGAAACCAGGAGTACAAGGGTCAATAGCATGGGACTCTCGACTGGTGCAACCCCAAAAATATTGGAGCCATCAGTTCTTCGAAGGCCTAGAACCGTTGATCTGTAGTGAGGGGATATTTCATGATTTCAATGACCAAGAAGAGGAGTGGACAGCTCCGTAAGACGTGAAGTCATGAAACATGAAACACTGAAATAAGTGTAGCTGTCGATCTAAGAGATATCTAAGCCATAGATCTTGTGTCAATAGGATTTTGGCATTTGTGACTTGGAGGGGTCAGGTGCCTTGTATCGCAAGTTCCGGTAGTGTGAACCACGATGCGCTTTCGTGGTAAATCTCATGGTCATGGGTGTCTGGTCACGTGAGTTGGGAAAGGGGAGGAGATAACTTTTGTTATCCCTCATCGGAGTTTCAGGACTTGGAGGAGCCAAGGACTCATCATATTGGAAATCCCAAGGTTGTGAAATGCAACGTGCCTTTGGGGTCAAGTCCGTGGTCATGCCCACGGTCACAAGGAGTGGAGAGAGTGATCCTAGTGCTTGGTCACATAGGGGAACATAGATAAGGACCTATGGATTTGAAAAGGGAGGTTCCAGCTCGAAACTAGAAGAGACATTTCATCCCCGAGCAAGAAGATCCTGACCAGGAGGTCATGCAGTCCTCAGGAGAGATAGGGGGTCTGCATCAGGTGGTATCAGAGCATAAGTTCTTCATCTGTAGACTTCATGTGAAATAAAGAGGAATATCCAGAGAACTCAGAGTTGTACTGTGTGTGTGACAAGTAGTTAGAACAATGCTGCCAAGGAGATGAGAGGAACATTTAGCCAACCGTGCTATAGAGAGGGAGATGTGAGAACTTCATGCCAGATTGGAAACAATGGAAGCAGCATAGAGAAGAGCACCTGATGCTGGAGACTTCAGTGAAGAATAAAGTGAAGAGGTTGAAGTTGAATAAGTTGCAAGAGAAGACGTTGTAGAGGAGCGTTTGTTGAAAGCAGTTGTTAGACTGGGAGGCAGAGCTAAGATAGAGGTTCCCATGTATGAGGGAAACCTATATGCTGAAGAAATGTTGGATTGTATAATATCCATGGAAGACACTTCGATTATGAAGACATTGATGAGGAGAAGAAGGTGAAGCAGGTAGTCACCAGGTTAAAAGGACATGCAGCGCTGTGGTGGGATGAACTATAGGCTGAGAGAAGAAGCAAAGGAAAATAGAGGATAAAGAGTTAGGGAAGAATGGTAGCTAAGATGAAGGCTAAGTTCATACCCAAATATTATCAGATAATTTTTTTTAGGAAAATGTAGAACCTGAGACAGAAAGGGATGACAGTTAAGGAGTACACCGAGGAGTTCTACCAGCTGAACATCAGAACTAGAAAATGGGAGAGAGATGAAGAGAAAGTCACTAGATATATAAATGGCTTGAGATATGATATCCAAGATGAGCACATCATGATTCCAATCAGAACCGTGGAGGATGCTTATCAATTTTCACTAAAGGAAGAGGAGAAGCTGGCCATAAAACATAACCAATGAGGAAGAGGTAAAGGCTTATTCCCAAGCAAAAGAAAGAGATTTAACCATGAAAGAGCACATCAGTCTAAGGATGAGGCTGAGAAACCACACAATCACTTAGAACGAGGAGGAAGTTCTCAAGAAAGACAAGGTGGTGGAATAAACTCTTTTAGAGGAAGAGGCAAAGGAGGAGTAAGATGTTATGCCTCTGGAAAGATAGGACACATGTCTTGGGAATGCCCTGAGAAGAAGAAGGAAGGAGGAGAAGCTCACATCTCATAACCCCAGTGAAGAAATGTTGAAGCAGAGGGAGCATATGATGGAGCATCCCTAATGTTGAGAAAAGTTCTTTTGAAACCAAAGGCAGAAATTGAAAAGCCAGTGCAAAGAAACAGTTTCTTTAGGACAACTTGCAAGACTAAGGATAAAATATGGAAGGTGATCATTGACAGTGGGAGTACTGGAAACCTATTATCCACAGATATGGTGGAGAAATTGGAGTTGAAGACAACTGGACATCCAAAATCATAAAAAATCTCACGGCTGCAAAAAGGACACCAGGTAATGATCACTAAACAATGCTTGGTTGAAATTAAAATAGGAGGATATAAAGATGAAATCCTATGTGATGTAATTATCATGGACGTATGCCATATTCTATTGGGAAGACCATGGCAATTTGATAGAAATGTCATTCATGATGGGAGGAAAAACAAATATACATTAGAAAAGAATGGTAGGATGCATATGTTGTTGCCAATAGAGGAGAAGAGAGTAAAGGAGGAAGCCAGCACAAGCATACTTTTCATGAGTGGGAAGGAACTCCTGAAATAAGTCAAGGAAGAACAGGAGATGCAGTTCCCTATGGTGAGGAAGTCTAGAGTCATCCTTACGGGTACATCAATGGATGATTTTCCTAAAGAAGTTCAGGAGCTGCTGGATAATTTTGTTGATATAGTGGTGGATGAGCTGCCAAACTCATTGCCACCCATCAGGAGTATCAGTCATCATATCAGCTTGATACCAGGAGCAAGTCTACCGAACAAAGAAGCATACAGATTAACACCTCAAGAAAATGAAGAAGTGAAGGACCAAGTCCAAGAGTTGCTAGACAAAGGTTTGGTCAGAGAGAGCTTGAGTCCATGCGCAGTGTCGACTATGTTGATCCCAAAGAAATATGGAGGATGGAGAATGTGCACAGACTTGAGAGACATCAATAAGATCACCATCAGGTACAGATTTCCTTTACCAAGAATGGATGATTTAATGTATTGCTTAAGTGGAGAAAATTTCTTTTCTAAGATAGATCTAAAAAGTGGACATCACCAGATTAGAATGAGAGAAGGTGATGAATGGAAAACAGCCTTTAAGACAAATGAAGGTCTATACAAGTGGTTGGTTATGCCATTTGGATTAACAAATGCCCTGAGTAATTTTATGAGGTTGATGAATGAAATTATGAAAGATTTCATTGGCAAGTTTTTGGTTGTATATCTGGATGATAGACTGATCTTTAGCAGGACTAACGAGGAGAATTTGAGGCACCTAATGCTAGTAATGAGGAGGCTACAGCAGAAGAAGTTGTTGATCAATTTGAAGAAGTCCTCTTTTATGAAGACATAACTCATTTATTTGGGTTTCATGATCTCTTCGATTGAACTGAAGATGGATCCAGAGAATGTGAAAGCGATCATAGAATGGCTATCACCAAGAAGCATGTTCGAGGTAAGGAGCATCCATGGATTAGCAAGCTTCTATAGGAAGTTCATTAGAGACTTCAGTGGGATTTTTGCACCCATGATGGATACAGTAAAGAAGCATCAAAAGTATTTTAAATGGACAGAGGAGGACAAAAGGATCTTCATTATACTAAAGGAGAAGACAACAAAATGACCAATTCTAGTCTTGCTAAATTTCAAAAAGACATTTCAGGTGAGATGTGATGTGAGTGAAATTGCAATAGGAGCAGTTTTGAGTCAAGATAACAGACCTATTTCCTATTTCAACGAGAAGATGAATGAGACTAAGAAGAAATACTCCACATATGACAAGGAGTTTTATGCCATAATTCAAGCTTTGAAGAAATGGAGGTATTATCTTGTCCCGCAAGAGTTTGTCTTGTATAGCGATAACCAAGATTTACAATTCATAACCAGACAGGAAAAACTGAATTAGAGGCACGCAAAATGGGTTGATATGAAAAATTTTACTTTTGTCATAAAACATATTGTTGGGAATGCTAACAAGGTTGTTGATGCGTTAAGCAGGAGATGTTTGATCATGCAGGAATTTCAGGTGAAGACCTTAGGGTTTGAACACCTTAAGGACATGTATCATGATGATGTAGATTTCAAGGAGGCATATGAGGCATGTGTTAATCCTGTGTTGAGAGATAGAAGTCAGTGGATGAAATACATGATTCAAGAAGGACAATTGTTCAGAGGACATTAGTTGTGCATACCAAAATTTTCAATAAGGGATAATCTTCTGAAGGAAAGCACAATGGAGGATTGGCTGGACATTTTAGCCATGATAGAACGTTTGCACAGTTGACCAACTCATACTATTGGCCAGGTATGATAACAAAAGTGCTAAAGTTTGTGAACAGATGTAGAATCTACCAACATGATAAGGGAAAAAGACAGAACACTAGGTTGTATCAACCATTGCCAATACTAGAGAGGCCTTGGGATGCAATAAGCATGCATTTTGTGTTGGGATTGCCAAGACCACAAATAGGATTCGATTCCATATTTGTGGTGGTGGATAGATTTTCAAATATGTCACATTTCATCCCATGCCAAAAGACTAGTGACGCAACGCATGTTGCAAATCTATCTTTCAAAGAAGTTGTGAGACTTCACGGCCTACCCAGGAGCATTGTCTCAGACAAAGACACAAAATTTGTTGGTCACTTTTGGAGGACGTTGTGGAAGGATATGGGGACGAATTTTTCCTTCAGCTCAACTTATCACCCTTAGAAAGATGGGAAGACTGAAGTGGTAAATATAAGTTTGGGGAGTTTATTAAGGAGTCTAGTTACTGAACATCATAACTAGTGGGATCAGATTCTTCCACAAGCAAAATTTGCATACAACGACTCACCAAACAGGAGCACTGGGAGGAGTCCATTCCAAATAATCTATGCAACCCAGGGGAGTGTCTAAGTTGAGAGACTTGGAACAGGGTGAGATCAGGAGCACTGGAGCATAGGATTTTGATGCGTAGATGGAGCGACTCCATATCCAGATCAAAGGACAGTTGGAGAGTTCTAATCAAAAATAAAAGAACAGAGTTGATAAAAATCATAGGGAAATTCAATTTTAAGTAGGAGATCGGGTTTTAGCACATCTCAGGAAGGAAAGGTTCCCTAGGGGAACATACAACAAGTTGAAGATGAAAAAGATAGGACCTTGTAAGATCTTAAGGAAGTTTGATGCAAATGACTATGAGATCGAGCTGCCAGATGGTGTGGGAATTTCACCCATATTCAATGTTTCAGACCTGTATCCATACAAGAAATATGACACAAAAGGGTCAGAAGCTCAAGGAAATATTCAGTGGGAGAAAGAGATGCATGTGGTAGAAAAGCTACAGATGGAGAAAATTATTGATCAGAGGATTGGCAAGAATACTAGGAGGAAGAATTATTTTGAGTATCTGGTCAAATGGAAGGGACACCCAATCGAATATTCTAGTTGGGAAAATGAAGCTGCCATCTAGAAGCAGAGAAAATTAGTAGAGGAGCTCATGGACACGAGTCCATGAATTTTTGTCAAGGGGAGTATGATGCGGGAACATCGTTGGCAAGTGCACAGAGGCAGGACCACTCAACACGTGAGAGTTCTTCCAAAAATTCAACGTTGACAATTGCAGATAATTTTGAAATTCACCTTAACTCGGCACTGGAAATTACCTTTGGAGACATGCTTAAACTAGTGTTGAATTTTACCCTTTGAGGTATGTTTTGAAAATTGCAAGCGGAGCAGGAGTTTCCACTACAACTCTGAACTACGACTGGACTAAGATAGCATAGGAGGAATTTTAGAGTAGGAAAGTTAGTAGAATCCCCAAGCTTCAAAAAAGCCATTGTAATCAGAATATGTTCTGGTAGCTATTTTTCACTTGTGAATAGAACAGAAGAAAAATTGATCCAAATGCGTGTGTGTGAATGTTATTTGTGATTTCCTATTATTTTTGTTTTCATGAACAAGTGAATGAATCTCCATAGAGAATGGAACTGTGACTGTTAGTTTTTAGTTTCAATCGTTTCTCTTCATTTGAAGCTCTACAAGGTGTGCATCGAGCCAGAGAGGAATGCAAGGAAATCGAGAGGAATTTCTTTATGAGAAATACCATGGATCTGATTTATCGAAATCCCTTAGATGCAAGGAGTGCATGGGAAATCGAAGTCTAAGCCAGACAAAGCTTAGGAGGAACAACACATCAGAAAGTGTTATCTAGATCCAGGAACCCATTCCTCGGAAGAAGAAAAGGCCAAGCCTTCGAAGACTTAGAAAATCTTCTGAGTCTGAAGCGAGGGAAATATCAAGAGAAGGAACGCGAGACCCCACAAGCCGTTGGATCAAGTGGAGTTGCGAGGAGGTTAGTGTTAGGGAAGAGATCTGACCGTAGATCTAGAGGGCGTTGTGAGCCATTGATCAAGCGCCTCAAGATTTTGGCATTTTGGAAACCGAGAGTACAAGGGTCAACAGCATGGGACTCTCGATCGCTGGAACCCCAAAAATATCAGAGTCATCAAATCTTCGAAGGCCTAGAACGGTTGATCTATAGTGAGGGGAGATTTCATGATTTCGGCGACCAGGAAGAGGAGTGGACAGCTCCATAAGACATGAAGTCACAAAATGAGAAACACCGAAATAAGTGTAGCCGTCAATCCAAGAGAGATATGAGCTATAGATCTTGCATCATCGGTATTTCAGCATTCATGACTTGGAGGGGTTAGGTGCCTTGTATCACAGGTTCTGGTACTATGAACTGCAACGCACTTTCATGGTAAATCTCATGGTCATGGGTGTGTGGTCACATGAGTTGAGAAAGGAGAGGAGCTAACATCTGTTATCCCTCATCAGAGTTTCGGGACTTGGAGGATCCAAGGACTCGTCATATTGGAAAGTCCGGGGTCGTGAAATGTAGCACGCTTTGTGGGCCAAGTCCGTGGTCGTGCCCACGGTCACAAGTAGTGGAGAGAGTGAGCCTAGCACTTGGTCGCACTGGGGAAAATAGAGAAGGAGCTGTGGATTTGAAGAGGGAAGTTCCAGATCAGAACTAGAAGAGCCATTTCGGCCCCGAACCAAAAGATCCTGACCGGGAGGTTGCACAGTCCTCGGGAGGGATAGGGGGCCTGCATCACAGAGGTTCGTCATAAGATGTTTCAACACTTCATGGTTTAGGAATTATGGAGGTGTTGTAATTTCAAAGTCACGAATTCGCAGAGTCGCGAAGTAATCGCAATTGTTGGTTGTGTAGGATACATGCGGCATAAATCCAGAAGTTCGGAGAAGGGTGCTTCAGAAAGAGCTGAAGGTAGGGATTGTGGTAATCCCAAAGTCAAAATTCATGAAGGGTTGGTCCATGGTTATATATCATGGTTACCTAAGAGGAAGTTTTAGTTTGGAGTCAGTACTCCCAAAATAGAGTGTTGCTGGGAGCGTCGAAGAGAAAAGGCATGGGTAGTTCGACCCTGCGAGTAGCACAAAAGGGACCTGTGTGTCTGTCAAGTATTCGGGAATTGTTGAAGGCCCGAAGAGTCAATCCAACTCAGGAGTTTGAAGATACAAGACCGGGAAGTCACGTATTCCTTAAGAGGGAAGGGGGATTGCACCAAGAGTGGTATTAGAGCGGATTCAGAATTGATTTATGTAGAAAGATAAGTAGGTTGATATCGATGAGAGGTTCAGATACATCAACACAATGTTTCCTAGAAGACGTTTTGAGCCACTCGTAGCCAATAGAGCTATGGAAAGGGAGATGAGAGAATTGCATGAAAGGCTAGATGCCATGGAAACAACACAAAGGAGAGCACCTGATGCTGGAGACGTCAGCGATGAAAAAATTGAACAAGTAGAGGTTGACGAAGATGTAGCCAAGGATACTGCAGAAGAATGCTTGTTGAAAGCAGTTGTTAAGTTGGGAGCCAGAATGAATATCAACATCCCAATTTACGAAGGTAATTTAGACACTAAGGAATTGCTTAACTGGATACAAGAAATGGATAAGTATTTCGACTATGAAGATGTCGAGGAGGAGAAAAGGTGAGACATATCGTCACTAGGTTGAAAGGACATGAAACACTATGGTGGGATGAACTACATGACAATAGGAGGAGCAAGGGAAAACAAAAGATTAATAGTTGGGATATAATGGTAGCCAAGCTAAAGGCAAAATTCATACCCAAATATTACCAGATAAATTTTTTCAAGAGGATGCAGAACCTGAGACAGAAAGGGATGACTGTGAAGGAGTACATAGAGAAGTTCTATAGATTGAACATCGGGGTTGGACAGAGAGACAGAGATTAAGAGAAAGTTTCTAGGTACATCAATGGCCTAAGATATGATATCCAGGACGAAATTAGCATGGTGACAGTTAGAATAGTAGAGGATGTGTATCATATTGCGCTGAAGGCAGAAGAGAAGTTGGCCAGGAAGCAGAGTCGACAAAACATAGGTAGAATCTTGAACAGAGGCAAAACACAAAGCACAGAAGTTCAAAGGTGAGGTGGAGAAACCACATAATCACTCCAAGAGAGGAGGAAGTTCCAGAGGAAGGTAGAGTGGTGGCATAAACTCTTTCCCTAGAGAAAGAGAAAGAGGCAGAGGAGGAGAAGTAAGATGTTATGCATGTGGAAAAACAGGGCACATGTCTTGGGATTGTCCCGAGAGGAAGAAACAAGGAGGTGAAGCTCACATTTCGGAAGCGCAGAAACAATATGTTGAGGCATAAGGTGAAAAGGACGAGAGATCTTTGATTATGAAGAAAATTATCTTGAATCTGGAGCCAGAGATTGAAAGGCCAGTGCCGAGGAATAGTTTGTTCAGGAAAACCTACAAAATGAAGGATAGAGTTTGAAAGGTAATAATTGACAGTGGGAGAATTGACAACTTGGTGTCCACAGAGATGGTGGAGAAGATAGAGCTAGAGACAAATGTACATCTGACACCATATAAAGTCTCATGGTTGCAGAAAGGTCATCATGTAACAGTAACTAAACAATGCCTTGTTGAATTTAAGATAGGAGGATATAGAGATGAAAGTCTATGTGATGTGATTCCCATGGATATATGTCATGTTTTGTTGGGAATACCATGGGAGTATGAAAGGAATGTCATTCATGATGGGAGAAGAAATACTTACACCTTAGAGGAGAATGGTAGGACACACATGTTACCGCCAATTGAATAAAAGAAGGTGAAGGATGAAGCCAACATGAGCATACTTCTCATGAGTGGGAAGGAACTCCTGAATGAAGTAAAGAAGGAATAGGAGATGCAATTTGTTGTAGTGAGGAAGTCAAGGGTTATCCTTACCATTACTTAAATGGAATATTTTGCTGAGGAAATTCAGGAACTGTTAGAGAATTTTGTTGACATAGTAGTGGATGGTTTTCCAAGCTCATTACCACCTATTAGAAGTATCAACCATCATATTGATTTGATACCAGGAGAAAACCTGCTAAACAAAGCAGTGTATAGATTGACACCTCAAGAGAATGAGGAGGTGAAAAGACAGGTTCAGGATCTATTAGACAAAGGATTTGTTAGACAAAGCTTGAGTCCATGTGCAGTACCAATTGTATTGAGTCTGAAGAAGGATGAAGGATGTAGAATGTGTACAGACTCAAGAGCCATAAACAAGATCACCATCAGATACATATTTCTATTGCCAAGGATGGATGATTTAATGGATTGTTTGAGTGGAGCGAACTATTTTTCAAATATAGATTTGAAAAATGGATATCACCAGATAAGGATGAGAGAAGATGATGAGTGGAAAACAACATTCAAGACAAATGAGGGGTTGTATGAATGGCTTGTTATGCCATTTGGCTTGACAAACACCCCGAGTAGTTTTATGAGGCTGATGAATGAAGTGTTGAAATATTTCATTGGAAAGTTTGTGATTGTATATCTGGATGATATACTGGTCTTTAGTAAGACTAAAGAGAATCACTTAATACATTTAACGTTGGTAATGAGGAGGTTGCAACAAGAGAAGTTGTTGATTAACCTGAAAAAGTCCTCTTTTATGAAGATAGAACTCATATATTTGGGTTTTGTGATTTCTTCAAATGAATTGAACATGGATCCCGAAAAAGTGAAAGAAATCAGAGAATGGCCATCACCAAGGAATATCTTTGAGGTGAGAAGCTTCCATGGATTAGCAAGATTTTATCAGAAGTTCATCAGAAACTTTAGTGGGATTAGTGATCAAACTATGGATACAGTGAAGAAAAGACACAAGTCTTTCAAATGGACGGAAGAGGCTGAGAAGAGCTTCAACATATTGAATGAGAAGATAATAGAACAACTGATTGTGGTACTGTCGGATTTCAAAAAGACATTTCAGGTAAGATGTGATGCAAGTGGAGTTGCAATTGGAGAGGTCTTAAGACAAGATAATAGGCATGTTTCATATTTCAGTGAGAATCTGAACGAATCCAAAAAGAAGTTGTTAGCGACATTTCTTGTCCTAGGAACAAGAGTATTCGGGTCTGCAAGTTGTACAAGGAGTGCCCAAGTGCAGCATGGAAAAATATAGTTTCAAGATTCTAGCCAATAAGCGAATGAAATTATATTGACGATGGTCTAGATCCTTTCATAAGAGCAGATCGATGGTCAGTGGGAAATCACAGATAGTAGAGTTACGCCGATATTAGCGCAAATAGATCATACCCATATTGTATGCAGGGAAGAATAACAACCGTCCATTCGAGGGATGCATGGCGTGAGATCCAGTCGCATCGGATTTTCGGCAGTCACAAGTTCAAGGGGTGAAGGTTTTATGTCATTGTACATTTAGAAACCCCGAACCCCAAAGCGCTGATGGTGCCCAAAGTCAGGCCCGCAGTATCAAGGGGCAGTGTCAGCCGTCCATTTGAACTGGACACCTGGCACGCGATTAGGCTCCCCGCCTTTTTGCCCATCATGGTTTCAAAGTGAAATTAGCAGCTCCGTCATATCCCCGATGCATGAAGTAACGAGAGCGTCTAGGACCTGGGGCCCACAGTAGCGTCGGGAGAGTTTAGGACCATAAAATTTGGAGGATGCGTGGCACCCAATTGAGTTGTCCTGGCGTTTCGCCCATCGCAACTATGATAAGCAAGGATCTGCTCCTTCCTATTTGCGAATACCGAAAGTCCCTTGGGGAATAAACATGGGGTCACAGCCCATGGTCACTTGGGAAAGAAAGGAACTGTGCTGAAAGGGGCCAAAGGCACCGAGTCCAGTCACCGAAGGGATCATCGCGATCTCCAAGCATCATCGGATCCGATCTCAATACTATTTCTCGCTTGGAGTAAATAAAGGCGAGAAGGGGTGGGTGAAACCTCTCCTCATGCATTAAGTGTAAGGTATGGAAGGTCTGGAAAGCAGTCTACTCGACAGGGTCTTATGTACCTAGTTCTTCAAATAATCCATGCCGAGTCCTCGACTAGCCAGAGGAGGTCTGCACATGCTAAATCAGCATTTACTAGCTCAACTACTCCCCCTGCATGAGTCATGCACAGTTAAGGTGGCATCTGACAGGGATTATCTGTCTGAATTTAGCTAAAGGGACACCACGCTTTGGATGGATGAACATGCCTCTGTTAGGTGAATTTTCCTGAGTATATAGACTCATTCTTTGTATTTTGTGAGGTATCGATGGTTGAGCAAGGCTCCCGGTGGTAAACTTTAATGAAGCACTGTTTTTCTGGTTATGTCTAGAATCTTGAGACTACTTGCCTTATGAATGTCATTTTTTCTTTCATGTCTTTGTTTACACTGTATTAGAATGGCTCGGAATTGGAGAATCCAGTCGAGTTGTAACTATTATAGGATGATGTAGAGTTTAATCACTGTAACAGTTGCATTGTTTCCAATCGGTCCCTGTGATTTTCTTAGCACTGAACGACTTGGAATTGGAGAATCCAGTCAAGTCCCCCCTTTCAGTTTCCCAAAGCTCTTGTAATGCCTAGGTTTCAAACCTACGGTTAAAATTTCTTCCCAAATTTATGTAATTTCTATAAGTCTTTAAAGAAGTAAAATATTCATAGTTTACAATCTATCTCCATACTTACGTAATAAAATTTGGCAATAGGTACTAAATTTAAGTAAACAAACCATAAATTTTAAATATAAATACCTCGCTCTGATGCTATCCACAACATCTTGCTCCCTTCGCTTGAACCTGCTCCTTAGGACACCCCAAAACCAGCCACCCTACCGACTAGTACGCCTAGCCCTAGGACATCTATGGACGTCCTAGCCCTCCGAGCCCAAAACCCCCTCAGCCCCGGTGCACTGTAAATCCCACTGTAAAAATTCACTCTGTCCCCATACTCCCCGTTCTCCACTCTCCCGCATGCATGAATGAATATCCCCTCTCCCTCACCCTTCTCCTTCCCTTATGCCTCTTTCACCGCCCTCACACCTTTACTCCCCACCAAACATCTTATCCATTGATTAATGCCTTATTTGTTCATTTATTTCTTATTAATGGTCTTATCCTTTATTAAATGTTTCCCTTTTACGTATGGGTTACGTTATCCCTCATGGGATACGTAACC
>JZKD02S0184710.1:17182-35434 GCA_000966675.3 Picea glauca | reverse complement strand
ACTCTTCACATACTTGGAAGCATCTTTGAAAATGCTAGGCCAATAGTAACCTGAATGTAACACCTTATATGTTGTATGTTTGTCAGAAAAATGGTCACCACATGGTCCATCATGACAAATTCATAGTATTTATGGTACCTCATCCTCTCGGACACATCTACAAATAATCAAATCAGGACTTGTGCAAAAAATTTCATGGCCAACCCAAGAGTAATTAGCACTTTGCATGATAAGTTTACGCTTTTCATGAGGTGACAAATGAGACGGTAACTTCCTAGTAGCAAGATAGTTTTCCATATCTGAAAACCACGGGGAATTTACCGAGAGGGAAAAAAGGTGCTCATATGGGAAACTATCATCTATAGGAATATCATCATCCTCATTTTTTATTCATGAAAGAAAATCGGCTACCAAATTCTCCTTTCCAGGTCGATCAAGAACAGTGATGTTAAACTCTTGCAATAGTAGGATCCACCTAGTCACTCGACCATTAGTTATGGGTTTATTCATGAAAAATATAATGGTGGAATGATCTGTATGTACAAATACCTTATAACCTATAATGTAATGACGAAACTTATCGATAGCATGAACTATTGCCAAGAATTATTTCTCAATAACTGTGTAGTTTAGCTTGGAAGGGGATAAGTTATTGCTTACAAAATAAATGGCATAGGACTGTTGGTCTTATTTCTTCCCTAGTACCCCTCCTATTGCAGTGTCAGAGGCATCAGTAGATATGTGAAATGGGAGAGTCCAATTGGGCCCTCTAAGAACTAGTGCTACAAACAACTTAGATTTCAGGGTTTCAAAGGCGGTTTGACATTGTCGAGTCCAAACAAAATCAACATCCTTTATTAACAGTCCAAACATGGATGCAAAAATCTTTGTAAAATTCAATAAATTGTCAGTAATATATGGCATGTCCAAGAAAGATTCTCACCTCTTTCTAAGTATTGGGGGGTGGAAGTCTGACGATGACCTCAATCTTTGCAGGATCAACTTTTATCCCTTCAGATGAAACATGATGTCCTAGAACCACTCCTTCAGTTAACAACATTTTACATTTTTCATGACTTAGATATAGGTTCATTTCTTGGCATCTGATAGGGAATTTTTCTAAGTTATCTAAGGCTTCCTAGTAAGTGTTTCCATAAAATGTGAATTTATCCATGTAGACCTCCACACAATCATGAATAAGATCAACAAATATCCCTAGTACTGCTTGTTGAAATGTAGCAGGAGCATTACACAATCCAAATGGTAAGACCCTATAGGCATAGGTGCTCGAAGGAAAAGTAAAGGTGGTCTTGTCCTGGTCCTCGAGTGCTATGAGAATTTGATTGTACCTACTGTACCCATCTAAAAAGGAGAAATACTTCTTTCCACACAAGGTATCCATAACTTGGTCAATGAAAGGAAGAGGAAAGTAATCCTTTAGAGTGGCTTTGTTGAGTTCCCGGAAATCAACACAAATTCTCCATTTCCTGGTCACTTTCTTTGAAACCAATACAAGTGGGGACACCCACTTACTGCCAGAGATGGGATAAATAAATTCGTCATTTAATAACTTTTGGATTTTCTCTTTTACTATATCTTTGACTGTTGGTTTCATTCTTCTCTAAGGTTGCCTAATAGGTGTTACTTCCCCCTGGGTATATATATGATGGATGCATGTGTCAGGGTGTATACCCTTCATGTCAGTGTATTCCTAGGTGAATTCTCATGTTTTCTCTTTAAGGATACTTACTAACTATTTTTGTTGGTCTGCATCTAGCCCAGAGTTTATATGTAAAAAATTCCCTGGACTAATATCATAGGGAATAATATAAGACATGGTAGACTCATCTATATCAAAGATAAAATATGTCAAAGACAGAATATATGGGTCCAGTTGTTCCCCAAATTATCCCCCAAACATGTACTCAAATTGGGGAAAATATTGTGGAAAATCAACACATGTGATAGCAGAAATGAACTCGTTTAGCACATTTTCCGTTGTGTTCTCCCGAAGTGCCCACGCATGGTCACTTGGAAATACAGGTTCTTCCCAGTCCTCATTCTTGTATGGACATTCAAGACACCATATATTCTCCATGATGGGTTGGGATGGAGGGTATATGATGAGCTTTTAGATAAAAAGTCCATTTGAGATGATCATTTCTCCCTCTCTACAGCCAATAAATACATTGGTTGTGGATAACCAAGGTCTTCCCAGAATGATGGGATGGCCTTTGGTAGGATCTTTTGAGTGAATGACAAGAAATTCTATTGGGTACTCCCATGAGGCTAAAGTAACTATGATATCATCCAAAATTCCTTTAGGTATAACCCTAGTTTTATCTTCTAATTCCAAAATGGTTGGGGTAGATCTAAGAAGAGGTTTTAACTATAATTTCTCCAAGGTAGTAGCGGTCATAACATTGATAGATGCCCCTAGTTCTATGAGAGTGTTTCCAATATAGACCTCATTAATGGTTATGGTCACTATGGGGTTTCCTAGGTTCCCATATTTTGCTAGATTTGGCTGCTCTGATATATATTCAGAAAGTTCTCCTATCAAATATACTGTTGTAGGATCCTTCTTCTTCCTACATGGATTATTAATACACAATTCTTTGACTACCTTACTATAGATTGGAATATCCTTAATGGATTGAATAAAGGGAATCTTGACAAAAATATTCTTCAATTCATTCAAGATCTCAAATTTCGGTCAGGTGTGTTATAGTAGGAAAACCCCTCTACGAACTACACAAAGGACCTAAAGTGTAGGCAGAGCTAACCTTCTAAAGTCTCCTAAATTTTATCATTATCCCAACATTACCCCACAATCATACATAAAATACAAGAGAGAGGGATCGGGTGGGCCTACCTTAAACTCTATGTCTGGTGTCGATACCTTTGTGCTTGGTTGTTTCCTGACTACAAATCTCCTCCCAAGGCTGACCTGCATTCATCAAAAGACAAACAAGAAAATACAAGTATGCATTCTACATATGGATTAGTGGGTTATACATCATAAAAAATAAATGTAAACAAATCATATAAGTTAAGGATGTCATTTGGCGGGATGGAAAAAGTACTTATTTATATTAATCTCACAAAATTCGCTTACAACATGAGACCAACACTGCTCCTTGAACTTGGTCCTGGGCTCCTCTTCACCATGCACCAACTACTTCCATGTATTCTTCTCCTCTTCAGTTCTCTCTTAGGGAAATGGTAAGGGATTTACAATTGGGGAAAAGGGGGATTGATAAAATGGGCAGAGTTTCTTTTCTCTCGCGCTTCTCCTTGCAATGGGACCCCAACCCCTTATTTTATAGGCCAAAAGGGACAATAACGGTTGGGGTGACTGGCTATGGGTAGTCAAACGGTTAAGTAACGGCCCATAAACAAGAATATTGTGCAAATTTCCACATTTCACGATATGTTGTGAGTGTACACGGGTTGTAGTGGCTCAACAGGTGTGTGTACGTGGGCAGTAATGGTGGAGGGTGCATACACCTTCAAAATGATGTTTTTTATAAGAGTTGTTCAATAATGGATTGGTAAAGATAGAAAGTTAGATGGAATGATGCTAGGTATGCATGTTAGGTGGAATTTAGGGTTATAACAGATGTCAGGTATTAATGAAAGAAAAGGCTTCACAACCTACACTTTCATCAACTATCTGGTCAATAAATGGTGGGGGGAAATTGTCTTTTGGACAAGTCTTGTTAAAATCATGGAACTCCGTACATATGTGAATCGTAACCTTTTTTGTATTGACTAGAGTGAGATTTGACACCCATTGAGTCAATTGGATGGGGTAGATGAAACCAGCTTGGAGTAGTTTCTCTACTTCATCCTTAATAGTTGTTTCTTTCCTAGGATTGACTAGATGAAGCTTCTGTCAGACCGACTTAGTATCAAGATATTTCATGATTTCGTGTTCGACGATTCTTGGATCCATGCCTGGCATTTACTCATAATACCAAGCAAATAGGTCACGAAATTCCTTAAATAAATTTGTGTAGATTTGAATCTCCTCGGGGGAGTAGTCCACTCCGATGAAGATATTCTCCATGATGTCAGGGATTCTAGAGATATAGATAGGTATTGTTTGAGCTATGTTTGTCATATTTCCTTCAGCATAAATAGCGTGTGTAGCCAAAGGATTGATAGGACAAGCCTTATATCCAGTCATAGTCAGAGTGAATTCACCTACTTCAATTCTTCTTAACTCTGGGAGGAAGTAAGATCGATGATAAAGATCATCCCAGGGTTTGTCCAGACTAGTCATTGCCTCAATAATAACCTCATCTGAGGGAAAGAATAAGTCTAAAGAATCATTATTGGTGAGGGAACCTTGAGCCCATATAGGCTTGAGAACCAAATCTAACTCCTTTGTGGGAGTTGGATTAGAGTTGGTGGAAGCTTGCTAGACTGTAGAGTATGCAACTTCTACCATGGACAAGGGCATGGCCATGCCATGGTTCCCTGTCCCTTCCATCGTGGCTGATGGGAAGGAAGAGTCCACAGATAATTAAATTAAGTCGTGTGAAACAACGAGATTTGAAATATTTCATCCCTAGGCTAGCCAGGGACAACTGACATGTAATGGACATTCTCGGTCAGAGGCAGGTAATTGAAAGTGCCCATCAAAGGTGGGCACAAACCAACCCCTACATTGACGATGTCGGGCTGAGGATTATCAATCATCACGACCATGGATACCCCCGATGAAGTGTCAGGATGAGAGAAGGATAATTGATCAATGGTCACGATATGACCCTCATGTGGAAACAATAAGACCTGGAAAAATATCACGACCACTTTTTGCATAAAGTAGGTCCAACTCCTACCTAACAAGATATTGTAGTCGAGAGACACATCGACCACTTCAACTTCGACGCACACAGTCTTCCATCCTAACTGCATGGGAAACCAAGGGATGATTCCATGTGGTCAGAATGAATGACCATCAAAAGAGGTAAGAAGGGTAGGTGACAGAGACAAAACAAGTTGGTTGATGGCCTTCCAACAAGCCAAAGACATCATGCATGTCGAGGTGCCCTCATCAACCAACGTGTGGAAAATGTTTTGAGTAAATTTTTTTGTAGTGTAAGCCACTACTATCTGAAACACTACATGGTAAGGAAGACGAGAGTTTAAGTCAGTCGTATCAAGCATGATCTTTCTCGGATTACAAGTCTCAGCAGATCCTAAGGTAGCTAACAAAGTCTTTCTCTAGGAAGGGTAGCTCTGGAGGACTTCCAAAGCTGACATCGCACAAGGGGTTTGTGACAAATCCTCCACCACATACTAGTTCAGGGAGGCCCTTGCATTTGGGTTGTGAGAAGCTTTCTTGAACACACCTTTGGGGATCTGTGTCATTGTTTTTCCCAACATATTCTCAATTTGGAGAGGAAGAGATGGTTTGCTTACTTCTTTACCCTTCTCAGGGGTGTTTGGCATTCTGTAGTCGTGTGTCCTAGTCATTATGTCAATGATAACTTTCATCATGTACACATTTGCGGATGAAGGATTACTCAAAGACTGAGGGGGTCCCTGACCGACCCCTTCCGCACTTGAAGAGGCTTGACCTAAATGTTTTCCATGCAGAAATCGATTCGTTAACATAGCAGGAGGTTGTTGTGCCAATAACTTCTGGGCCTCTGCAAGCTGAGGGAACTGGTGAGTCAGATGGTCTTCCTTGCAAATATTACAAGGATACTTAGACTTTTTCTTTTCAGTGTTTCCCTCGCCAACATTATTGGTAGGTTTCTTATCCCCTTTACCCTTATTTCATTGTTTCTTATTTCCATCAAGTTGTCGGCTAGCCTTCAGGTTTGTTGATTACACACTATGTATATCTGACGTTTGAGTAGGGGGAGTAGTCGAACCTGTGTTCTGGCTGGCCGCTCTCTGTCGTATTGCCAATTGCTGCAATTGATTCGACAACTAATCAGCGGGCTTTGTTTGCACTGAACCTACAATACCATCGACATGTGGTCCATATATTTGTCTGGTCTTGTCAAGTATCGACCATGGTGCATCTAGTAAAACTTCGTAAAGTAAACCAGACTGAGAGTAAATCAGTTCTAGTTGTTGGGCTCTCGCTATCACTTATTCCTCTGAAAAGACCCCCAAGGTTGTGAAGTCTTTATATAACTGGGGTACCAAAGACTTAAGGAACCACTCAAGAAGAAATGTTGGTGGGACTGGAACTTTTATCAAACTCTTTCGGCATCTCCATTCTCAGATGTGATCTGAAATATGGTCCTCTTTTGTCTGCTCAAAGTTGGACAACAATTAGGTGTCGGCATCGTATCTCACAGGTAATTGGAAATGGTTTAAGAAATCCATTGCCAATTTGTCGAAGGAAGAGTATCTTGAGTGGTCAAGCTAGATGTACCATTTCACTGCACTCTCGATGAGAGTGCATTGAAATAAACACAATTGGACAAAGTTGTCTCTCAAATAATTGGACGAGCACCATAAATGGAAGGTAGTGACATGATCCCCTGGATCTTCATTAGGCTTGGCCTCCAAATTTGGGATGTCCAAAGGCAACTTGGTCGGCATAGGGGGCCAACAAAAATAGTGACAGATGGGGTCATTTAATAACCTTGTCAAGTTTGGCAAGTGCAGAGTTGCCAAAAATGATAATTTGGGTTGTTGATTGTAACCAGGGAAAAGGAGCCTAGATTTTGGCTAGCACTAGGTTGCCAGGAAAAGTTAGGTTGATGGTCAAGGTTCTATTAATAACCATGGTCATAAATAGCATATGGATTATGTGCTTGTTGATATGTCATTGGCTGACTCCTGTAATAGGATGTAAAGGGTTGGGCTTGCATCGCATTCTAAGGATTTTTGGAGGGGTTCCCCCCTGTCGATCCGACGAGCATAGGTGTTGATCCTTGCCTGAGGTTCCATTGGCTATGGAAGGGGTTTCCCCTGATCGGTGTCCCTGACAAGGGAACTAATACCTGCCATGGATTCCAAGGTCCTTGTGAGGAAGGAATTCCTAAGTTTTCCCCCTGTGTAGGAATAGTACCCTATACAGGATGTTTTTTTCCATAACCAAGGTTGCCCTTGGTCGAGATGGCAGCTAACGAGAAAGCGTTGTTACCAAACACATTGAACAAAGAGAATGGTGTTGAACCTATTGGCATTCTATAAGTAGGAATTCCTTGACTACCTGTTCCGAACGAGCTATAGTTTATGTTCGGCCTGACGGAGTGTTGGTGGGCATCGTCGAGCGAAGGGGACGAAGGAGGTATATGACCCCCTCCATAATGGAAAGAATTATAGGGAGCTGAAGTGCCCCCCATGGATCCTTGCATAGGATTGTTTGAGATCCCTACCCCAAGACATAAAGTCTGTAGAGTGGAGGAGGAAAGGATAGAGTTTGTAGCAAATCTAGGCATCACGTATGAAAACGGAGGGCCTGTCGCACTCTGGGTGAATGGAGCAGTGATCGTCGCCAGAGATAGAATCAGACTATTTCCTGAGGTAGAGGTAGTCAATACCATAGTGGTCCAGATCAACAACGTTTGGTTAAGAGGCAGAACACCCCCTGTAGTGACAGTCGTAGAGGAAATATGAGTATTCCCTGAAGAAGTAGCAACATTTGTTTCCATCACTTCTTGTGACACTACTTGATGCTCGTAAGGTTGAAACTGTACTACGACGGGTTCCAATAGATCATTGATTGGAGGGTTATATGGAAATAGAGCTTGTGCTCCGAGGTCAGAAATGATTGGTTCCTCCAGAATCGAATGTTCTCCTCTTAGAGATGAGTCGGGCACAGTTTCCTGTAACCCGGTCGCCTTGAAAGACCCTTGCTGGTCTAGTTGATCTAGGTGGATATTGGTGGCCACCCACCTATTCCACTTGGATCCACACCATTGTTTCTTTAAATTTTTCAGTTTCCTTAATTGTAGCACAATTTACTATTTTTAGCAGTTCTTTGGGTCCTGAACTTCCGGAGCTGTATTGAGGCCCTAAATCACATTTTTTTGGAATGAATGCTCCGGTGAATATGAGTCCGTTCTGGACTCAATATTCGCTATCAACAATGTATTCCTCAGATATATCTTTCTAACAATGTATCATGTGCGTCAAACGAATATAGTATGCCAAAGTTACGACCCCGAGAAATTGATGGACCAATTTACCCCAACGGGGCCCATATTCTGGCATTTCATCTCCTAGGGTTAGGTTTTTGGATGTTTAGGGTTTTCCATTGTTTCTCAGTAATATATAGGCCTTTGAACCTCATTATAACAGATATTTCAGAGGCCAGTAGTCCCCACATCTCTTCTCAGAGATAAGCTACTAGCACCCTAGCTAGTTTATTTCCATTCTGTCTGTAAGCATTTTTTAGTCATTTTTTATTAATGAAATGAAGTCTTATTTCCATTGCATCTCTGCGTTTATGTGTATTTATGTATTTCATTGTGTTCCTACATAAATCAGGATCAGTGGTATCAGAGCATTATGCTCGTTCTCGATGTTTCTTTACATGTCCCCAACGAGGTCAGGGTATAAGGAGTTGGGGCTCGATCTGGTTGAACCTTTGCAAGATCAGTCTCGCAAACCCCGAAGACCGCCCATGGGGTAAGAAAAGAAATATGAGGGAGCAGGAGATCCTATCAAAATTTTGCTCGAGGAGGCCTTTGAGAAACAAAGGAATGCGATGATGGACAACTTTTCCCAAATTCTTCAACGGATTCCTGCTAGCAGCGCATCGACATCCAACAACCACTCTAGAGGCGCCACTCCTTTTAAGGTACAGGTAAACTTTGACATTCCCATATTTGAATGCCAAATAGATGCAGATGCCATAGATAGATGGTTGAATCTGTTAGAAGGATATTTCTCGGTTCATGAATTTTCCAACTGATAAAGGATTATTTTTGCACTCCTCAAAGCTGCCCCCATGTCAAGGATTGGTGGGAAACCTACTCGGAGCAACAGGGAGAGGGGGAACCCTCTCTGTTCTTGGCCACACCCACTTGGAATTATTTTTGGGACACCATCAAGGAACAATATTATCCTGTGGGGAACTATGAGGACAAATACATACAATGAACTACGCTGCGGCAGCAAAGGGACCAAGATGTGCATGAAATGACGAATCTGTTTCATACCCTATGCACAAAGTTGGGTATCAAATATTCAGACAAAAATTTAGTGTTAAAGTACCGCATTTGTCTGCAAAGATACATTTAGGAGGAAATGGATTTCCTCGACATCTCCTCGCTTGGTGTGGCGTACCGATATGCTTCAAAGATTGAGCAGAAGTTCAAACAGAAAAAGCGAGACTTTGGGTCTGTGAATCAGAAGCAAGGGAAAGGTACCACCAAACTGCAAAACAAAGGACCAAGCCAAGGCGGAGCAGCCCAATATAACCCTCCAAAGCCACAAGCAAAGAACAACACCATGAAGACAAAAAAGGACATGAGGAAGTGGTGTGAGTTCCATAAGAGCTCCACTCACAACACAAGTGAGTGTCGGGCCAAGCAGTCACTAGTAGCTGAGTTGAAGGCTTCTGAATAGGATGCATGCTCCGACTCTGAATCAAAACCTGACAAGGGGAATGATAGGGGGAAGCAAATTATCGATGTGAAGCCCAATTTCTCCGTTGCCACCATGAAGATCCAGAAGGAGGAACCAAAAGATCCAGCGGAGGTGGAGCATCTCTTCCATTCCAAGATGTGGGTAAAGGGTTCCCCGTTGCAGTTCATTGTCAATAGGAGGAGCCATAAGAACCTCATATCAGTAGAGGTCGTGAAGTGGCTAGGCTTGTTGACCATAGCACACCCACAACCATACACCATCGGGTGGTTGCACCAAGGATGGGACCTCCGCGTTAGCCAACAATGTCGCCTTCCCTACAGCATCAAGCCCTTCATGGATGAGGTATTATGTGACATTGCTCCTCTTGATGTTTATGATGTATTATTAGGCCAACCGTACTTGTGGAAGTGACATGTTGTGTATGAATATAGGCCTCGTGCTCTTATTATCACCTTGGGCAATAAGCTGTACAGGATACCGGAGATAGCACCACCTACCACCATCTCTTTGGTTACTACAAAACAATGCAGTAAGCTCATTTCCAAAACCAAGAAATTTGTTTTCCTGATGATCCGCCCTGAGAGAAAGAGGAAGATTGTGGCCATGACCTCTAGAAAGGGCCCCGCTGCATGAAAACAACAGATGGATAGGGTCATGGAGGAGTACGAGGACATCTTCACCTCCCCTGTAGGGGTGCCTCTACATTGCCAGGTCAAGCACCTCATCGATCTGACCCCAGGTGCGTCACTGCCCAATGGACCCTTCTATCGGTGCTCTGTTCTATAGAATGACAAAATCAAGAGGAAAATTCAAGAGTTGTTGCAGAAAGGTCACATCTGGCCGAGTTCATCACCTTGTGGGAGCCCAATCATGTTGGTGCAGAAGAAGGATGGCACTTGGAGACTTTGCATTGACTATCGGGCACTGAACAAGATCACTATTTGGAATAGGTACCCGATCCCACGGATTGATGACCTTCTGGACCAACTCAAGGGGGTGAAATATTTCAGCAAGATTGACTTGAAGTTAGGGTATCACTAGGTACCAATCGAACCCTCTGATGTGTGGAAGACTGCCTTCAAATACAAGGAGGGCCTTTTCGAATGGTTGGTCATGCCATTCAGGTTGACAAATTCCCATGCAACCTTCATGAGGCTAATGGAGGACATCCTATGACTGTCACACACCCACTACAACATAATAAAATTTTTGTTTTTCCTCAAGGGACAGAATCCCCGAAGTCCTATGGGGGCCTAGCGTAGGCTAGTTCTTCCCTGTTTACCTCCCTGTGGTCGTGGGTTAGGACCACCGGCCAAACAAAACAGGTGCCTTTTCGTGTTTTTCAACTCAACGATATGAGTGAGTCCAATATTAAAGGTAAAATGGCGAGGGGAATCTGAAATGAAACCCTAGCCGTAGATCTGGGCGTGCAGATTTTGGCCATCCAGAGCTACCCACCGCTTAATGAGAAGGCACTAGCTCCCTTTCTTTAGTCCCTATCTCGATAGGACTGCATACGTACCTAAAAGGCAAGTGCCTTTCACAAATCACGACCTCACGAGTCGAGAGTCAAAGACCCTCGAATTTTCTTCACCAATCACCGATACCCGAGATTCTAATATGGTATGGCCCCTCCTTATTAGCGTTCTCCACTCGTGACCATTGGCTAGGGATAACTACTAGCCTTTCTCATAACTCATAAGTTCACGAGTGGAAAGGTTGAACCTTTGGGCCCTTCTTTTACAAATCCTCGAGACGCGAAAGTCAGAGAAGGTTTGACTCCTTCTGGGCTTCTCGAGACTCGCAACTTCACGACTTGAGTTGTTGGGCCTTTGTGCCCCTTTCTTACGAGAACCTGAAGTACAAGAAGTCAACAGGATGTTGACTCCCATTTCAAATGACACGTGTCCACCACCTATCACCACTTCTCCCACTCTCTCTGGGCATCTTATCGTTACACCACCTGTCAACCACGTGGGTCCCACCAAGTGGACATACCACATGTTGCACAAGCTCTCACAACTCACAAGATCAGGGCTTCTATAGTCGAAACTGATTCCCTTCAACCTCTGAGACCCCGACATGCGATATGGTGAGGAGGTCCTAACTTAATGGTTGCTCCTACTTCTTGCTATTCGGGAATTCGTGACTCCAAGGGTTTGGTCTTCCACCTTCAAACTCACGAACCTCTAATATGCGAAATGGTCAAATCCCACGGCTATCCTTCCTCTTTGATCAACGCCCCAGATCACATGTCGATCTCGCGACTCGAGACTTCGTGACTCCAAGAGTCGGGTCTTCCACCTTCAAACTTACGAACCCTCGATACGCGAAATGGTCAGATCTCTGCCACCTGTCCTCTTTGATCAACGGCCCAGATCACATCATGATCTCGTGACTTGGGAATTATTGACTCCAAGAGTCGGTCTTCCACCTTCAAACTTACGAACCCTTGATACGCGAAATGGTCAGATCTTTTCCACTTGTCCTTTTTGATCAATGGCCCAGATCACATCGCGATCTTGTGACTCCAAGAGTCAGTTCTTCCACCTTCAAAATTACGAACCCCTGATACACGAAATGGTCAAATCTCTGCCACCTGTCCTCTTTGATCAATGACCCAGATCACATCGCGATATCATGACTCGGGACTTCGTGACTCCAAGAGTCGGGTCTTCCACCTTCAAACTTACAAACCCCGGATACGTGAAATGGTTAGATCTCTGCCGCCTGTCCTCTTTGATCAATGGCCCAGATCAAATCACGATCTCGTGACTTGGGACTTCATGACTCCAAGAGTTGGGTCTTCCACCTTCAAACTTACGAACCCCCGATACGTGAAATGGTCGGATCTCTCTATCCCTTCTAAGCTTGAATCACGAGGTTCAAACTCTCGGAGCTTCAGGCTCCCATGACCTTGAGACCTTAGAAGGATACTCTTTCTTGCATAAGGGTTCCAGACCCGGATTGCATGAACTCTTAGATGGTTCTCAGGAAATTATCCCTGATCTTAATCGAGTCTCTGATAAGGTTCAGTACGGTTACAAGGTTTATGGGGTAATTCTCAGAAAAGAGTACTCTCAAGGGGTCTTCCCAGAATATTACGAGAAACTAGGCAAATAAGATGATTCTTGGTGGAGAGAACTCATGTCCCAGACTTAATCATTTGTGCAGAAAATGACCATGGAATGCAAGCATACACAGGCATCCATTCTATCAAATCAAATGTTAGGTAAACACTTATATTCAGAACTATTTACAAGCACATAAAACTGAACATGTGATTATGGCATTAACTTCAAATAACACTTATCAGAAATAACACCAGAGGTGATGCAACTACTGAGAGGGGTGCTCTTTTCCACCCAACCGTAGGCTCAGTGACTCTGATAGGATTTAACACTAGCTACCCCCGAGCTGAGACCACGATGCTGCGAGATTGCGTCTTGGTTTTCTAGTGACCGAGAACGAGGGTTACTCTCCCCCTTCTCTTCTATCACTCACTCTGCATATCTCCATAGTTTCCTCCTTTCCTCATGTCTCTCCTCTATGCTTCTTCCTCATGCAATTTCCCCTTGCGAGGTTGTGTGTGGCACGATTTCCCTCGTGGTGGTCAGGCCTGAGGTTCCTACAGATGGGCAGTTCACTTCCCCCATTCCTCATTAATTCTTGATAAATTTTGTGTCTCTGTCAGACATGATCTCTTTCATCATACCATGCAGTCTGAATATCTCCTTCATGAATACCTATGCGATATCGATTGCCTTGCAGGTCGAATTGACAGGGATGAAGTGAGTAGACTTGCTCAATTTATCCACCACCACCATAATGGCATCATTCTATTTGGTTGAGGTTGGTAATCCAGTAATGAAATCCATGGAGATGGTTTCCCAATTCCACTCTGGGATTGGTAAAGGTTGCAATATCCTGCTGGGTGTCGATGTTCTGTTTTAACCTGTTGGCACTCTATACATTTGGCTAGGTACTCAGCTACGTCTTTCTTTAATCCAGGCCAATAAAATTGTTTCCTGGTGGCAATGATCATTTTATGGTATCTTGGATGACCCGAGTAGGGTCTTTTATGTAGTTCATCCATAATGAACCTCTTCAAGTCGTCACAATATGGAATATGAAATTTACATCTGTAAGTGAGCAGACCTCGTTCGGTCTTCTGGTAGCCTTCATATTTTACTCCAACGTGTTCTTGTCGTAGTTACATGGTCACGGTCTAGACAAAGGGATCTATTTCCTGTGCATTTCTGATTCTTTCCTTGACATCTGTCTCACAGGTGCTCACCGCTGCCAGGTGAATTGTTTTCATACTTCTGCTAAGGGCATCGACCACCCTATTTTCCTTTCCTTTAATGTGTTTGATCTCAAAATCAAACTCGCTAAGGAGGGCCATCCACCTAGCTTGTCTAGCATTGAGATTTGGTTGATCAAATAGGTATCGCAATCCACAGTGATCTATCATAATTACAAATTTTCCCCCCAAGAGGTAATGCCTCAACATTTTCAAGGCATGCACTATGGCAGCCAACTCTAGATCATGGGTCACATAGTTGACTTCATGCTCATTCAATTTTTCGTGCTCATTCAATTTTCAGGATTCATAGTAGATCACGCTTCCTCCCTGCATAAGGACTCCTTCGAGCCCTTCCTTACAGGCATCTGTGCACATGAGGAAATCATCTTCTGGATTAGTGATTTTCAACATGGGTGCATGGGTTAGTAGATGTTTTAGGGTTTGAAATCTTTCTTCACATTTCTGTGTCCATAGGAATGTCGTCCCCTTCTTCTAGAGGGCAATGATTGGACAACCAATCTTGGAGAATCCTTTTATAAATCTCCTATAGTATCCTACAAATCCCATAAAGGATATGATGTTCGAAACATCCTTTGGGGTAGGCCATTCCATGATAGACCTGATTTTGTCAGAGTCTACCGCTACTCCTTCTTGGGAGAGAACATGGCCTAAGTAATGTATTTACTTCTAGAAGAATTCACATTTGCTGAATTTGGCATAGAGCTGATGTTCTCTTAGCACTTGCAGCACAAGTGTAAGATGCTCTTCATGCTCTTTTATATTCTTGGAGTAAATTAATATATCGTCAATAAAAACAAGTACAAATTTTTCCAGGAATTTGCTGAGTACATTGTTCATCAAGCACATAAAAGTGATAGGGGCATTGGTCAACCCAAATGGCGCCACCACAAACTCATAATGACTATACCTCGTTTGAAAGGCAGTTTTATGGATATCTTCACCCTTGATTCGAACTTGATGGTATCCCGACCTTAAATCAATCTTTGAGAAAATAGATGCACCCCCCAATTGATCAAACCAGTCATCGATCCTGGGCAAGGGGTACTTGTTATTTATGGTTACCTTATTGAGTTGTCTATAATCTATACACAATCTAAGGGTACCATCCTTCTTTTTCATGAACAGAACTGGTGCTCTCCATGGAGAAACAATGGGTCAAATATAGCCTTTATCCATCATTTCTTTTAATTTCATCTTGAGTTCAACTAACTCAGGTGTGCTCATCTGGTAGGGTGTCCTCGACACTAGCACCACTCCCGGTGCAAGTTCTATCGAGAAGTCTATGTCTCTTCTCAGAGGTAAACACGGTACCTCTTTCAGAAAAACATCTCTGTATTCTCTTAGGATAGGGTGATCGTTAGGGATTGGTTTATCACCTTCAAGTATTTTCAACACCTGTATTGCATATAGGGTACATCCCTTTCGGCAATACTTCCTCATTTTCAGAGATGATATTTGTCTCATCGAGACAGGTTTTCGGATCCCTTGAAGGGTTATCTTTTTCCCTTCTTTACTTACACATTCTAAGGTTTTGTGGTAACAGTTCAATCTAGCTTTATGGGAAGCTAGACAATCCATACCAATCAACAGATCATATGATCTCAGGGGTAATATGTTAAGGGTTGCTTGTGTGGGGAATTTACCCAACATTAATTGGCAGGATGGTATGACTTTTGCTATCCTCCTTTTGGTGCCAATGGCTAACTATACGAACCATGGCTTGGTATATTTTGTGGTTGTAGTTTACACTTATCAACAACTTTAGGGGCTATATAACTCAAATTTGATCTAGGGTCAAATAAAAAAGACACTAAATGATTGGAAATCATACCTTCTATTTCCACTACCGAAGCTTGGTGGTCGGCTTGGTTATTATCCAAGGCTGCATAAATTTTTGGCACACTCTTAGCCACATCATTGACAGTAGTAGCTTCCTATATGTTATAAATTATCCAACTATTCTGTTGTCGGTGTGGGCAGTCTCTCAGGAGATGTTCTTCTCTGCAACCCCAACATTTCAAAGGTTCTCTCTTTGGGTTATCAGTCTTCACTGATATGGGTCTAGAAGTCTTATTTCCTCTCAAGGAGGGAAAATTCTACTGGTGCATACTCTGGGCTGGAAAGTTCATTCTTGGGTTCTTCTTGTAGTTCTTAAATCCTGGGGATTTAATTCTCCTTTTCTGAAATCTTGAACTATTCTTCTGTTTCCATCCTTCGTGAGGTTCTACTCGATGCCCAAACTATTCATGACAATTGGTTTCCTTTTGAATAGTGTCTTCTAGAGTCTTTGGCTCATCAAATTCAATTCTATTCTGATAGTCCTTAGGTAATACACTGATGAAGCATTGCACCTTTTCCTTTTCCGCCTTGATATAGGGTACATACCTCAAAAAATCGAGGAATTTGTTGACATATTCTTCTATAGTAAGTTGTCCCAGTTTGAGTTCATAAAAATCTTTAGTCTTTTTGTCAAAATATTTTTCCGACAGATACTTCTTTCGGAAGTATTTCTCAAACCATTCCCAAGATAGGTCCTCTTCGCGAACCCCTTTCATATTCTTAAGGTCTTTCCACAAAATGGAAGCCTTTCCATTCAAGTTGAAGGTGGCCACTCAGGCCTTCATATTTTCTGAAAAGTCATGGACTCTGAAATACTTATTTAGTCCAAGCAGCCAGGCTTCTGCTTCCTCTCCCTTATTTATTTCACCGTTGAAGGAGGGTGGTTTGGCCTTTCTGAATTCTTCAAATTTTTTACCTTTGGAAGGTTTTTTATTCTTCTGTTTCTTTCAGAAATAGGAACTGGTTCTGCTACTAAAAGAACCTTCTGAATCGCCATCTTCCTTCTCAGAGGAATCACTCGGCACTGGTCCTTTATCTCTGGGGTGGACCTTTTTCAAGGTGCTCCTCTCAGTGTGGCCACTAATATGACCATGTTTCTGAGTTTCAAGTTCATGTTGCATTTGTCTTTGTAGATCGGATAAAATCTGTAGTAATAATGCGTTAATCTTTGTTTGCTTTTCTTGTTCTTTCATCATCCTTTCATTGTCAGCCTTGTAGCTTTGTAATTCGACCATGAGACTCCTAACAGTCTCGGCTAGATCTAGAGGGGTCCCTACTACCTTCTTTTCGTCAGACTCTTCGTCTCTATTGTGGGAGACTTCTCCCACTTCATGGTGAGTCACCATACTATGTGTTGATATTTTCTTGCGGTTGATCTTACGCTTGTGTGAAAAAGGAAAAACATTGGTTGTTAGTCAATATTTATATTTATTTACAACCAGTACAAAATTTATATTTTCACATGTACACACACACAATAGGGGTTTTTCATTCTTAACTTCATCTTTTGATTAGGAAAGTTAAGACATGGGGTTACTCTTTTTAAGAGTGTTTCGAACGGAGCTTCTGCGCAACTCATTCATGAGCCCAAGCAGGCCAAGTGTTGTAACTATGATCTGATACCAATTTGTCACACACCCACTACGACATAATAAAATTTCCACTTTTCTTGAAGGGACAAAATCCCTGAAGTCCTATGGGGGCCTAACGCAGGCTAGTTCTTCCCTGTTTACCTCCCTGTGGTCGTGGGTTAGGACCACCGGCCAAACAAACCAGGCACCTTTTCATGTTTCGTGACTCAACGATACAAGTGAGTCCAATCTTAAAGGTAAAATGGCGAGAGGGATCCAAAATGAAACCCTAGCCATAGATCTGGGCACGCAGATTCTGGCCATCCAGAGCTACTCGTCATTTAACGACAAGGCACTAGCTTCCTTTCTTTAGTCCCTATCTCGATAGGACCGCATACGTGCCTAAAAGGCAAGCACCTTTCACAACTCGCGACCTCGCGAGTCGGGAGTCAAAGACCCTCGAATTTTCTTCACCAATTGTCGATACCCGAGATTCCGATATGGTATGGCCCCTCCTTATTAGCATTCTCCACTTGTCACCACCGGCTAGGACTAACTACTAGCCTTACTCGCAACTCACAAGTTCACGAGTGGAAAGGTTGAACCTCTGGGACCTTCTTTTACAAATCCCTGAGATGCAAAAGTCAGAGAAGGTTTGACTCCTTTCGGGCTTCTCAGGACTCGAAATTTCGTGGCTTGAGTTGTTGGGCCTTTACGCCCCTTTCTTACAAGAACCCGAAGTAAGAGAAGTCAACAGGATGTTGACTCCCATTTCAAATGACACATGTCCACCACATGTCACCACTTCTCCTACTCTCTCTGGGCATTGTTATAAGCAAAATCTGTCTGTAGGGGACGGATCCGACCTATCCGGCTGTGAAGCCGGTTACAGCCTCTTTGGTAGCTCGGCACGAGGCAGAGGCTACCCGCACCACAGGTGGT
>JZKD02S0184710.1:0-12227 GCA_000966675.3 Picea glauca | reverse complement strand
CCACCACATCCGACAGGTCCTCCAAACACTGCGACAACACAAGTTGTGTGCCAATTTGGAGAAATGCACTTTTGGCATGAACCAGGTTTAGTATCTGGGATACATTATTGATGAGTAGGGGGTGCATGTGGATCCAGCAAAGATCCAAGTCATTCGAGATTGGCCAGCCCCAACCACCCTAATAGAGCTCTGTAGCTTTTTAGGTCTTTCCAATTTCTACGGTAGGTTTGTGTTGGGATTCTCTCATATCACTTGGCCCTTGAGTCAAGTCACCAAGGGAGGAGCTAAAGAAAAATTCTTTTGGTCTGAATCTAAACAAAAGGCGTTTGGGGAGTTGAAGAATCACCTCTACTCTGCAACAATGCTCACATTACCAGACTTGCAACAACCACTTCAGATCAAGACAGATGCCTCTGACTATGCCATTGGGGAAGTTCTTACTCAACATGGGCATCTGGTGGCATATCACAGTGAGACATTTTCCGACACAATCTGGAAGTATCCCACTTATGAAAAAGAAATGTATTCCATTGTGCAAGCTTGTCGGCAATGGAAGCATTACATTTTGGGAAAGGAAACGGTCATCCACACAGACCACTGACCCCTTCAGTTCATACAGACACAAGGGAAGTTGCAGAACGATCACCATTAGAAGTGGTCCACATACCTGCAACAGTTTCATTTGAACATTAAGTACAAGAAAGGAAGCACCAATAATGTTGTAGACTGCCTCAATCGACCACCCATCATGGCGCTAACCACTATGCTCAACTCTTGTGGGCACGAGACTTCCGATTGGCCGCTTCTCTACACAAGTGATCCAGAATTCAGCCACACATACAATACACTCTTGGAGGGTAAGTAAGTTCCTAATTTTCACCTCTAGGATGCCCTGCTTTGTCACCTAGGACACCTTTGTGATCCTTCAAGTGAGCGTGCCAAGATGATTTGGGAGGCGCACTATAGTCGGGTCGTTGGGCATTTCGAGGTCGAGAAAACCATGGCAGTACTGCAAAAGTATTTCTATTGGTCAAACCTTCAATAGGATGTTGGGAAGTACATCAAGTCCTACACTGCTTGCGCCATTTCCAAACCGACCATCAAGAAGCAAGGCCTCTATACTCTACTTCCTACCCCTAGTCAACCTTGGGAATCCATCTCTATGGATTACATGTCGGGCCTTCCTTCTACTAAGCATGGCAATGACTATGTTTTTGTGGTCGTCGACTGATTCTCAAAGATGTCCATTAAGATGGCTTGCAAGAAGAATATCACAGCAGAAGTCACTGCTAAACTCTTCTTTTAACGAGTGTGGGTACACTTTGGGATCCTACAATCTATCATCTCAGATTGGGACAGCAGGTTCTTCAGTACATTTTGGTTCAACCCCTGGTCGATGCTGGACACCAAGCTCACCAAGTCCACAGCTTTCCATCCGCAAACTGATGGTCGGACAGAGGTCATTAACCGGATGATTGTACACATTCTGCACATGTACAACTCAAAGCATCCACACACATGGGATGAGAGCCTCCCCTATGTACAACACAGCTATAACCGGGCTCTCCATAGCTCAACTAGACACAACCCCTTTCAAGTGGGCTTGGGATTCCACCCACTATGTCCCATTGACGTAGCCATGCCATTTGCGGCTACTCGGGTAGATTCATCCCATGTCCAGTCTGAGGCTAACAAGGAAAACAACTTCATTGAGTGCATTCAACACATCCGCCAACAAGTTCATGACATCTTGGACAGTGCCAATGCTAAGTACAAGCAACGACATGATCAACATCGGGTGCCACACAACTTCTAGGTGGGTGACAAAGTGTGGCTACATTTTCAAAAGGAGCACCTCGTTGGAACCTACCGCAAGATTTGCCCGCTCTGATATGGGCCCTACACCATCAACAAGGCTGTAGTGGACAATGCCTTTGAGCTTGGTATTCCACCATTCCTTGTTCTGCACCCAGTGTTCAATGTGGACCACCTTTGGCCCTACTTTCCACCTCTACTAGACATATCCGACATGGCAGAACAACTCACACCAACAAAGTTAAACCCAGATTGCATGGAACAAGACACAACTGATCGAATTATGGACACACAAATCAAGTACACCCACCAACAGAGGATCCAACTATATCGATTTGTCAAAGCAGGCCAACTCCTTCACCAGGGCAAGTGTCTCACCAGGGACCAAGTTCAACAGAAGTTTCCTCATCTCATGGAGGAACTCAACGCAATGGGGACCATTTCTTCCTAAAGGGGGAGGACTGATCCAAGTGGATATTGGTGACCACCCACCTATTCCACTTGGACCCACACCATTGTTTCTTTCAGTTTTTTAGTTTCCTTAATTGTAGCACAATTTACTATTTTTAGCAGTTCTTCGGGTCCTAAACTTCAGGAGCTGTTTTGAGGCCCTAAACGATGTTTTTTGGGCATGAATGCTTCGGTGAATATGAGTCTGTTCCAAACTTGATATTCACTATTAGAAATGTATTCCTCGGATAGATATTTCTAATGATGTATCATGTGCGTCAAACGGAGATAGTACACCAAAGTTACGACCTCGGGAAATTGATGTACCAATTTACCCCAATGGGGCCCATATTCTGGCGTTTCATCTCCTAGGGTTAGGTTTTTGGATGTTTAGGGTTTTCCATTATTTCTCAGTAATATATAGGCCTTCGAGCCTCATTGTAACAGGTATTTTAGAGGCCAGTAACCACCACATCTCTTCTCAGAGATAAGCTACCAGTGCCCTAACTAGTTTATTTCCATTCTATCTGTAAGCATTTTTTAGTCATTTGTTATTAATGAAATGAAGTCTTATTTCCACTGCATCTTTTTGTTTATGTGTATTTATGTATTTCATTGTGTTCCTACATAAATCGAGATCACTAGTTTTTTCCTTAGTGGTGGCGGGGGTGGCTCAAGATCAACCGGTGGCAGGCCCAAAAGCCTTCACGACCGGCAGAGCTCTTAATCCTCCACTGTGAAAGAAGATCAATGACACACTAGGGATTTCTACAATATTTTTAAAAAATATCACACACTAGAAAAGGTTCCTATGAGGTAAGGCAAGCAGATCACTAGCTAGTTGGAAGAAGAGTTACAACAACCAACATTAGAGAAACTTACAAATGCAAGTGCAACTCGAACAAGGAAGCACCCTCCGGGTATACTTTGAAAAGAGTGGCCTGATGTCTACCCTAGGTACCATGGCATACCCCTGTAGTCACCTATGTAAGTCACTAAGATAAAGGCAACTAGGTTGCCAACACGCGAATAGTCACCAGGCAGGTACAGTTGACAATCGGGTAGACCGTAATGAGAAGGGTATCAAGCCTAAAACCTATCAAGGGTATCGAAAGCAAGTGTTTCGGAAGACGACTAATTACCTTGAATGGATTTGAGACCCATGAAGCTTTGTGGAAAATGCGATCAATGGAATCCCAAGATAAGCCCTCTATATGTGTTCCCCACTACACTTGGTCTAGTTTTGGAGGGGTTATCGTCGCTACCTTTCCGTACACGACCTCGTGTTTAGCCCCTATGTTAGAGGGGGGTCCCAGATAAATTTCACGGTTACTATACTTTCAAGAACTCCCTAGCTCAGACTCTTATGTTTGTCTTTGTAGCCTTGAAGAGTTTTCTCTCCAATCCTAAATCAAGGCTCTAGCTTAGACTAAATTGATGAACCCTTCAAACACAAAGTCTAATAACTTTTAATTAGGCGTTAATTTTAGTGGTTGCCTTAATTCAAAAGGAATGAAAGTGAAACAAATGATGTTCTTTAACAGATGAAAGAGAAGAGAATAAGATGATACTGGAAACAAAATTACTTATTTCTTCACAAATAAAGATTTTCCAATTGAAAATATTTCACCAAACTTTTCGTAACTACTTTTCTCAGATCTTTGAAAAGAAAAAACTCAAAACAAGATTTCGCTCGACCACGAGCTACTTAATGTCCTAAGCATTCAAGTAAAGAAATTAAGAAAACTTTCTTTTTCCTCGGTAAACAAAGCAACTAACCTAAACTACTTTACCAAACAAAGCAATGAAAGAATTTTTTTTTTAATTGTTTTATGCTTAAAAACAAGAAATTTGAAAATGAATTTATTTTCTTCTAAAGAAAAAAAGGGAAAAATACCGACAAGACAAGAGAAAGAAATAAATTCTAGCCCAATCGCAGATCGCAAGGAGTCACTGACAATACCAAATAGGCAGATCCAAGAAGACTCACCAGCTTGTCTAAAAACCCTATTAAAGAAAACACAAGAAATATTTTGATGAAAAGAAAGTTATTCTAAGGTCAGACCTAGGTTATAGACTACTAAAACAAAGACCAAGGCTAGTTCAAGAAGACCGTTGAGAAGTATGACTTATGACAGGGAAGGGGATGACTGCCTATTATTTGCAAAAGATCTTGTCAACACATGCATTCTACTGTCACTTCAGTAGCCAGTGTATGTGCGCGGGCTATCCAAAGCCAGTGTATGCACGCGTTCAGGCCCACTATAGGCTGTGTACACCTCTATAACTCCTAAAAAAAATGAAAAAACAACATTCTATCACAGGCAAGGAGTACTGGTATGGAAGACCAACATCCCTTGATGAAACAAAAGATCACAAAAACTTAGAAAAAAGTGAATGAATTGATTCAAAGCACCCAAAAATAAATATCCCCAAAGACCCTGGAGGCTTCCCCAGTATGTTCACCAATTCTGCTATAGCGGGAAAACCCCTCTATGGAATACACAAAGGGCCTAAAGTGTAGGTAGAGCTATCCATCTAAAGTCTCCTACTTTTTATCACTATCCCAACATTACCCCAAAATCATACATAAAAGACAAGAGAGAGGGATCTGGTAGGCCTACCTTAAACGTCGTGTACGGTGTCGATTCCTTTGCACTTGGTTTCTTACCAGCCACAAATATCCTCCCAAGGCTAACCTGCATTCATCAAAAGACAAACAAGAAACTACAAGCATGCATTCTTCATATGGATTAGTGGGTTAGACATCATAAACAAGAAATGTAAACAAATAATATAAGTTCAAGATGTCATTCGGCGGGACGAAAAAAGTACTTATTTATATTAATCTCACAAAAGTCGCTTACAACATGAGACTGACACTGGTCCTTGAAATTGGTCTTGGGATCCTCTTCACCATTCACCAACTGCTTCCACGTCTTCTTCTCCTCTTTAGTTTTCTCTTTGGGAAATGGTAAGGGATTTACAATTGGGGCAAAGGGGGATTGATAAAATGGGCAGAGTTTATTTTCTCTCGTGCTTCTCCTTGCAATGGGACCCAAACCCCTTCTTTTATAGGCCAAAAGGGACAGTAACGATTGGGGTGATTGGCTATGGGCAATCAAACAGTTAAGTAATGACCTGAAAACTAGAATCCTATGAAAATTTCCACATTTCACGATATTTTGTGAGTGTACATGGGTTGTAGTGGCTCAGCAGGCATGTGTACATGGGAAGTAATGATGCAGGGCGCATACACCTTCAAAATGATGGTTTTTAGAAGAGTTTTTCAATAATGGCTTGGTAAAGATAGCAAGTTAGATGGCCTGATGCCAGGTATGCATGTCAGGTGAAATTTAGGGTTATAACAGGGTGGTAGGTTTCTCTTTTATTAATCTGTATGGATAAGGAGGGGCCTTAATAATTTGTGAAGGTTCATTTTGGGGAAGCTTGGGTTCTTGGTCCTCAGTAATAATAACATCTTCCTTCCTAGTGTCATCCATGGGTTTTTTGGTGGTTTCTTCTTCTTCTTCTTCCTAGATGACTACTGAAGGTCTTTGCCTATCCAAAACTTTTCCCAATCTTAGTTGAATCTCCTGTAATGGAACAGGAGTAATAACATATGTCGGGAAGGCCTGCATCTCAACATTGTGAAGAGGTTGAGTGGGCCTATTATTGGGATTGGGAACTGGTTGTGTTGGTAATAATGTTGGTCTCTGGGATCTTGCATTATGATATTATTGCAGTTGTTGTTGTGGAATAGGAGGTAAAGGTGGTGGAACAAAACCTGCAGAAGTTGCGGAGTGTTCAGTGGAAACTGAGGATAAGGATGGTTGGACATAGGGATAGGTGGAGCTTGAGGGTTTCCTTGGTTGTTTCCTCTTCTCCATCCTTTAAGCCAAGTGTGTTGGTACTAAGTAGACCAGTTTTCCCAACTTGGTGAGTTCCATTGTTGTTGTTGTTGATAATAGGGTGGAACTTGAGATTGTAGGTCTGGGTATGTGGGTTGGTTCCTAGGCTTCCATGGCCTCCTAGGTGCATAAGAGGGATCCCCAGGATCCCCACTCTCATATATGGCTAAAAAACTAGGAAATGATGGACATTTCTCAGTTGAATGGTCTTTTATGTAGAAGCCACAAATTGAAATGTTATCTAATGGGAATTCCTGTGAGGAATGCTTCCTCCTGCATCTTGGGAAATATATGCTCGTTGATTCATTTTCCTCCTCCCATTTCTTTTTAATATTTAGGGTGTCCAATTGGGAACCTATTTTTCTTAAGATATATGTTTTGAAATTATCTAAAAGGCTATGTATCTCTTCTCTTGTAATACCAAATGAACTAATTGGTTTTAATCTTTTGTTATAAGGGTCCCGAACATTCTTCCCTATTTCATCTCTACTCCTTGAGTAATATATTTCAGGAAATGGTTTATGAGAGATGTCACCTAATGCCATCAAGTTAAGCATATCTAGGTATTCTTATGAAATTCCCTTAAGGAAAAGATCCCTAACTGCATCCTCTGGGAGGTCATGGTATTTTGATTTCTAGGAGATATAACCAAATCATTCTATATAATCCTCAAGGGTCTCATCTTCTAACTATTGTATTTTGAAAATATCATTATGAGATTCTTTAGTCTTGCAGTAGTCTTGGTACTTCTTAAGAAATATATCTTTCATGGCTTCCCAAGACCTAATTCTAGATTCTCCCAACCCCATGAACCATCTTAGTGCGGATTCCTTGAGGGTGGAAGGAAAGAGTTTTAGTTTCTCGGAATCCTATAAGTAGTTTTAGATTCTACACAATATGTCGAATTCAAATAGGAAGGTATCCGGTTCTTCACTTATTTTACCATAAAAGGTGGGTAGTGATGAGAGTGGAATATTTTTCATATTGACATTTGGGGTGGTGTCCAAAATTGGAAACCCAAAGGTATTTTCAGCTTGGTTTCCAACCTCTTCTTCCTCCCCATGTCTTACATTGTTTTGATCCCCCTGATCATCCATACTGGTTTGGTTTCCAAAACGAGAGTACCTAGGTGGTTTTATCTTTGAAGAGAACAAGGTTTCCCTTTGATGGAAAGGTCTTCCTACTGATTGGATGTCTGGGACTCTACTCGACCCGATTGATATTATTGGTGCCAAAGTTTTTGTGTCAATTTCAGAGATAATTACATTGGCTGAACTACCAAACAAAATATTCACCTGTTCAGGGTCTATGATGTCTTCAAAGTTAGGATCTCCTAGTGGTGGTGTAAAATAAAAGGTTGTATTATTTGGTTACGTGGAAGACTCAAGTGGTCTTGTCTCTTGTTCCACTATTATTGATGCTTCAATTTTTTGTTTTATAGTGCTCCCTGTCTTAGTCTCTTCAGAGACTACTTTATCTCTTTGGGTTGATCTAGCTCATGTTTTTCAGTATTGGTCTACATAATTTATGAGTGGAACTTTCCTTCCCCCAAAATGGTCGGAAGGAACCTTGGTTGAAAGATCTGATTTAGATTTAATCTATCTACCTTTTGTGTCTCTCGGTCTATTCATGAAAGCAAACAAAAACAAAAAGAAAAACTAACATTGGGTTTGGGGGAGGCTGCAATAGAAGATGCACAGGTTCTTACCTCTCATCTTAAATTTCCCTCGCCACCAATCTAATGCTAAGGTTTTAGAAATGATCTATTTCCTAACTATTTCCTACCTTGAGACAACTCCCCAGCAACGACGCCAAAAATGATGGGTGTTCTATATGCACTAAAAACACTAAAAACCCTCAATTAAATTGTCAACTCGGGGTAAGTAAACTTAGAGTTGTAGCAATATATATGCCAAGGTGGAAGGATAGGAGGTAGTATAGTCTAACTAAGGAAGTGGATATCTAAGGGCTAATCTATTCAAGCAAAAACTATTAATGAGCAAACCCTACTAAGAAACTCAAACTATGTACCCTAAGTAACCTTTAAACAAAGGATCAATGGATAGTTCTAAGAAATAAAATGAAAACCCTATTTAAAGAAAAATAACTTAATCATGACAATAAGAAAAAGAAAACTATCTACCTAATAAGTGATAGCAACAACAAACTGCTTTAACTAACCTACTCAAATTCAATAAGAAACTATCCTATGAAAGCAAGTAAATAGACAAGCAAGCAAATACTCTATTAAAGCAAGTAAACAAGCAAGCAAAAAACTAACTAACCTATGATAACTTCTACAACAAGTAAACTCATTAAGATTACTAAATAAGAAACTAATTAAGCTAAGAAAAAAGTGAACTCTATTCTTAAATTAAACTTCACAACTACTAATTTATGAAAGGAAATTTACTGAATTGAAAGCATTATGATAATAAAAGTAATTAACAACTAATATTTAATCTATGATGATCAAACTATCCCTTAATCTACCAAAGGAAAAAGACTATTTATCCTACAAAAGCAAGGAAACTATCTTCTAATCTATGAAAGCAAGGAACCTATCTTCTAATCTATGAAAGCAAGAAGATTCAAATGTAGTGTTGATGGTTATGTCTTCAGTGTCTTATAATATCATGACGACACTTAAAAATTAACGATAATTCAAGAGGTATAAACTCGATATTGACTTCGATAGCAAAGTGAAAAGTGTGAATTAGGCAATCTAATGAGAACTTAGCCATTATAGAAACAACATCAACTATCCTACATATCAATATGATTATTCAATCATGTATTAATCATCAACAGTATAAAGACACTATTCTAGTAAATTCAATTGCATTCTATACTAATTAAGCAAACTCCTACTACACCAAACTCAATAATCAACTTTGAATTGAAATTCAAACTTACATCTAAGAAATAAATTGCATAAAGTAAACTAAATAAGTCCTATTTTAACAATTCAAATTGAAAAAGAGGAAATGTTCATAAAACATAAATTAAATACTATTTCAGCATATGACAAGAAAGCAAATGAGCAAACTAAATGACAAATTAAATAAGCAAAGATAAGTAGCAACTAGATAGACAAAATGAAATTGAAAACTAAAGACTAATAACTATCCATCCACCGAAACTATGTCAAAGAAATCATGAATTAAAAACTTTGTTTTAAACTCTGTTCTTAAACTCTATTTCAACATAAAAGAAAATCTAATTTATTATCTAGTTATACACAGGGTTAGTTTCTAAGATTGCAAGCTTATGTCCTATCAACTAACAAATCATTGCATATTAACAAGAGCCTCCATAATGACCTGCAAAACTGAACTAAAATAATTAAATCATAAACAACAATTTATACACTAAAGAAGCATAATAGAAGCTCATATATAGGAAATGAAATAAAATGACAACTACATTATGAAATTCATAAGCAAAAATAAGTGGATATTCACTCAGACTATTGGTGGCCCCCCCAACAAGTCATGGCTACTCTTCAAAGGAGAACCATGAACTCAACAACATGAATTCAACATTAAAAATCCAAAACATAGTCTTTACACAGTTTTAGCAAAATGAAAATAGAAAAATAGAGTTGAAATTGTATTTGTCTCTCTAACACTCTACTTAACAATTGTCTGACCAATGAGGTGGTATTTATAAGTTTTACAAGCTGAGAGGTCAACCAATGGAAGGGTCTACCCTCTCTAAAAACAACAAATCACATTTAAGATTCCCTAACTGTCGGTGGCTTCTAGAAATAAGGTGAGCCAATAATCGCCCAGCATAACAACCCAAATCAAGTTGTCATAAGTTTAGTAGTTGGAAGCCACAAGCACAAGAAAAACCCATATCTTTGATTCTCCCATCATTGGTCATCGATATGCTAACCGCCAAATCGACTGTGTTTTTTGTGCAGGAATCATAAAAACATGATGATTTAAACTCAAAATCATCACAAAACATGAATCATGCATACATAGTGTGAATCATAGAGATTTGACACAAAATCTCTTCAAAACAGGAAAACGCATATACACATTCAGCCAAAAAGGATCTAATTAACGTCATTAAATCAGTCATATCACGGGCCCAATAGTGAGGAGATAATTGTATTCCTCTTGATTGTATAATTTCCCTTTACCATCCCAAAATGGTGGGAGGCCCTTGATAAACAATTGTTGAAATGTATCCCTAAACTCTTGTATACTCTATTCCATTTGCATAGATTTGGTTTGAACTGATTTGAGAAAATTGTGTTTAGCGATGATCCTCCTGGCCCAAATGATTAGTACAGTTATGTCCTTTACCCCAATGGTCTGAAGATCGGTAGTGGGCATAGAATTCAACAAATCAATAGCATTCTAGGCCCATTTCGAGGGTTTTTTTGCCAGTGTTTCATTAATAACAATGCATCTGCTTCCGGTAGTGATAGCCATGTTGTCATTGTCATTTATAAAATTCAGATAAAATCTAAATTTAGTAGCTTCAGCAGCAATAGCATCCCAGATTACATGTTTATCTCCTTGCAACAATAATTTTCCCTTCAACCTCGTCTTCAGCTTGTTCACCCTCTCTTGCAAATCTTGATTATCCTTTTGAAATTGGGTCATCTTTTATTCCTTCGTTTTCATCTCTTGCTACATCTTTTATATGATCTCCTTAAGGCTCTTGATCTCCCTTGTCTTTAAGATTACTTGGAACATAGCCTAAACCAATCCATCAATGCTTGATCCAGTTTCTGTAGTAGAAGGTACAATGGAATCCATGTTTGATTCTGTTGCATGTCCTCGTGCCCAAATATCTTTTTCCTTTTCAAGATGCAATATTTTGTCTTTGTAATTTAGCGCTTCTTGTATGAATGTCTCCTTTTATTTCTCTAGAGATGATAACTCTTCTTCCGGTGGATGTTCAGTGGTGGACATCTTTAGATTCTTATTTAGGCTTTGGATCATCTTCTCTTTCTCATCTAAAGAAGCTTTTACCCCTTGAGGACATTTAGATTTCGATCTTTTGACCGGGGTCTACCAGGCTTTGCTAGATGCTTTCTCCTACTTCAACTGTCCATCTAATTTAAGTGCATGGGTTGTTAATATTGAAACCCTCATACTCAGAATCAGATAGTCTAAATATAGCATGTCCCTGGCATTTCTGTGTAACTTTACCTTGTCTAGGGCCCCAATATTCTCATAATGCAACTTTATTTCAAACACTTTATCCTCATCTACCACTTCTATGTTAAATGTATTTTGTTCCACATCTCTGACTGAGAAAAGGGAATCCTTGTGTTGGGAGATATTTTCTACTTCAGGCAACAAATCTCTTATCTCACTATTGTCCATACTTCCTTTCACCGCATACTGATTTGCTAAATCTTCTCTGGATTGGTAAACTACCCCAGGTGTCTTGCTAAAGATATGTTTCTTGCTGCTGAAATCCCTTGAACTACTTTCACCTTGTGACATACTCTTTGCATTAGATTCTTTATTTTTGTTTCTGCTTTCCACCATCTGCAAGCTCATTTTCTCTTTGGGCTCTTCCTCCTCCAGATTTACTACCGGTGGGGACTGTGCGATCTTCACTTTCTTGAGAACATTTTGTTGACCACTAGTTCCCAAAGCCTCTGAATTACTCCTTTTGTTATAAAAACTCATCTTGGGAGATTTAATAATCAACCTTGGAGGTTTTCTATGTCTGGATATCCTACGAGGCTGAATCTATTTGTTGTGTGTGATAAGGTTGCAAAGTGACTTCCATATCTGCACAAGTCTCCAGATTTGCCAATTTATCAAATCCTTCAACATGCTCATGCTCATAGGAGCCTTGTTTTCTCATCAGTCTTCTTTTAGATATGACCTAGTGTGGGTCATATTTCCTCCCTTATAACTGTGTAAATCCAAATTCACTAACTTTGGCCTAGATTTGAGGCAAATAGGACCTAGTCTTTACCACAAATGGTCCTAGGAAAGGAAACTTTAAGTTAGATGCCTTGTGATTTTTTAGAAAGTGATTTGTCTCTTAAATAATCCTTTGTCTGATGAA
>JZKD02S0184677.1:0-22747 GCA_000966675.3 Picea glauca | reverse complement strand
ATTAAACATTGGTACTCCATTCTCAGAATAATCCATTATATCCTTCCAGTGGTTAAACTGTTTCTTGAAGGAACCTTTCTCTGAAACCAATTGTTGGATTACTAAGAGGGGGTGTGAAATAGTAATAACGAATTTTAATCATTTTCAACGATATAATCCAAGTGTTATATCAATGTAGCATTATCATCCAATAACTGCAAAGTAAATAAGAAATGAAAAAATGAACAATCATATGCATACATAGTACACCTGTGTTTTACGTGGAAACCCAAATCAAGAGAAAACCAAAAAATTCTTTTTCTTATATATCTTGAAGAATTACATTCATTGGAAGCACCAACTTCCTTTGTTTTCCAGCTACAACTGGAAGGAGGCTCCAACCCCCTAGTTTCTTAGGCTACAACCTAAGGGAAGATCCAACTCCCCAATTATTTGGCTACAACCAGAAGGAGGCTACAACCCCCTATGTTCTCCTGCTACAACAAGAAGGTGGCTACAACCACCTGTGCTTGCCCCGTCCTGCCACCCTGAAGTAGAAGTAGAATGATGGAACTATTGTCAACCTATCACTATGAGATATACCATTGTAAACCTGTACCAATAAATTTGAACCATGCATCAACCATGCATCAACTTGTACCTCAACCTATAATCAACATGTACCATAAACAAGTGCATCAACCATGCACCAACATGTACCAAACAACTTGTAATCAACCTGTACCATAAGTGCATCAACCATGCACCAACCTGTACCAAACAACCTATAATCAACCTGTACCATAAAAAAGTGCATCCAACCATGTACCAATTATGTACCAATTATGTGTCAACTAATCATCAACTATGACTCATGAATATGTACCAACATCATCAACTATACACCTCATGTATGTGTCAACTCATCAACTACTTGTCTCAATCAATTACTCAACATGTATCTCAACCAAAAGCCCTCATCCATTTCATCATCCAAATCTGATTTGTAGATTTGTAATAGACCTGGTGTATGTGATCACATTCCTACAAACCTTTCTTAACTTTAATAACAAAATACTAGCATTTTCATCAAACTTTTCTTTAGTCTCACGTGCCTAGTTTTGGATTAGTCAACAACCCTAAATTGAAGTAATCATAACCTTGAACTTGTAATGTATAAAGATATGAAACTGATACACAATTTTATTTAGTGTATTTTATGCAATTCCTATGAGTGTCACTACTTGGAACCTCTCAGAAAATGAGTTATAGCAAAAATGGCATACCTTGATGAATTTTGGCTTATTCTAGAGAGAGACGTTGTAGAGCATGCCCTGCCCACAATGTGTGTTGAATCGATCTAAAACTCTTACAAAACATAACAAAGACTGTAATATAACCACCATATTTGGTTTCACTGAATTTGGATCTGTTATGAAGAAGTTATGACGTTTTTACTCAAAACACCTGTTTTTGACTAGTTTCGGGACTAGCCACAAGCCCTAGTTTCCACGAAGTGTAAGTCCAAAAATACAACGACCCACAAGATTAATTTTTTACCACAGATACTTGTATATTTTTCCTCAATGGCATAGAAATTTCAAGGTCTGAATCATTATAGAAAAACATTATGGCGAAAATGGTGAGATGACTTGAAAAAAACATACCTTAGAAAGCACCATCAAAAGAATTTATCCTTGCTTGCATTTTGGCCTTCTTTTCTTCACCTTCACTCATAATTCCAGTTTAGATATCCTTGTTTACCTCAGAAACCTATAGATATTCAATATGCTCAAGTGTGATTAAAATGAGAGAGCATTGCCTCTTATTTATACTCTCCAAGTAGCTTCCTTAAAAACATCTTCTAGGTCACTNAAGAAAGATCCCATCGCTCCACTACCTCCCCGAGTTTAACTCCCTTGTGCCTTATGTGAAAGAAAAGGACACCCCACTCACAAATTTCCTTCTCTTGTCGAGCTATGCATTTTTATCCAGCTTCCTCAAACACCTCTTTTACTTGCCACTCCACCAAGTACATCCCCCGCTACTACGAAGTCATCAACCACATGCAAACAAAATATACGAACCAATTTCACCAGTTCCATATGCACAAAATATGGGCATTACACTCATCATTTCCCATCTATCCCATATGTCCTATACACATTAGTTGCAGAACGCCACATATATCTGCCTAAGATTCCTTTGAAACTCCATACCAATTCTCCCATGAACTTAATTCATTATATTTCTTCATCAGTCCTTGAGAAAAGGGGAGGTCCATGTCCTCCAACCAAACTACCTCCCAATCTCCCATAGTGTCGGTGCAACTGGGATGGAATTATGGACCCATCATCCATATATAAGCCCTTTCCCCACTTTCTTTTTTTGGTATAGGAGCTCAGAGTCTCTGTTTTTCGATCCATATTCATCCACGGGATCAAGATCCCACTGCCTACACAGTCACATTCCTTGGGTCACCATCTGTACTTGTCCCCGAGGGAGCATTTTTTTTTTTCACATCATGCCTAGTTACGCATGCTCATGTTCAAAATTATCAAATAATTGTTATATGTTCTTTATCTTCAGATATTGTTCACGATGGTTATTTATTTTTAATGTGTGCAGGTACTTGGTCATCACAAACCCACGCAACCTCTTCAGGTATATGATTGACACTAGCATGTAACCATTCCCTATGAATATCAATTTTATCTCCCAGTCACACCCTCTGAAATTTTCCTATAGGATCCTCACATCTAGCTCTGTAGTAATATCACCTCTGCTACATTTCGATACTGTCACCCAGTAGCACCCTTCCCCACATGAGTTGTCCCATTCATATTCCCCCTTGGAATGTTGACACTCATGCTTCTTTCAGCCCCTAGGGATGGGACTTCCTATAATATTACACATTTTCGAGAATCATCCACATACTCCTTCTCCTCATTTTGCTAGCTTTCCCAATGGACTCCCATGATATCTCATCACAATTCTATTTTGAATGCACCTCCGCAATATCATTAACCCTCCATTTCATCCACAATCAGTTTTCCCATCTGCAGAATACCCTCCATTAATTTACCTCATATAGAAACCCACCCATGGGTCCCCCACCATCCACCAGTTCTCCACGCAACTTGCACCCTCACAGGCCAAGCCATCTTGCACTGGGGAACTCATTTCTATATTTGTACACTCATCCCAAATTATTCTTTATTCATTTGGTAATTGTAAAGAGCCTTTGTTTCTATCATTTACTTAGCTTTTTGTTGTCACCCTTGACGACCTTCTTTTCCCGGCAAAGAAACCCATGTCTCCATTGGTTGGGGAATTCACTATCCTCTAATAATGTTAACATCGTCCATAAACCCTGAGTATCCCACATTCCATGTACCCCTGATCTATGATTTTGTCTAGTTTTTCACACCTCTGGCACAATTTAACCCCATTTCTAGTCATCCCTCTGACACTAGATACCATTTCATGGTTGATTCCAATCATCCCTCAAATATACCCCCAACCAAGGGCAGTTTCGAGTCTCACTACATATTGACTTCGTTCATGTTCCTTATCATTTCCTGATCTTATCCAGTGAATTTCATGAAGCCCTTTTGCTTCTTGGAGTCGCATCTCCCTCTCTGTCGACATCAACACGGTTTCCAAAAGGGAAACAATATCTTGACTCTCATTTCCTTTACAATGTGGAATCTCATACGGCACAGTGAGAACCATAATTTCTCTTTGTTGTCATTGACCCCCATGACATTCGACTTCAACACACTCTCATGTTACGGTGGGTCTTACTATGCGACTATTGCAGTTGTTTTATACTAGCCAAAGACCTTTGGATTTTTTAGGCCATCAATGCCTACGAGTCATCGACACTTCTTATAGTCGTCCTTACCTATGTTCAGAATATGTTCACCATCATAATTGTCATCTGTCGTTATCAAAACACCTCGGAGGGCGCTACAGTTATCTACATTAGCATACAACTTCAGTTACTATCTTACATTTTTTGAGTTACATGACATAAGCATGGGGCATGCCCGCCTCATTTGTATACAACTTTTGTTTCTCTCCCTAGAGAAAGGTTTGGGTCCCACAGTTTCCCCCCTCCCTCCGATGGATCGATCTTGCAGTTCTTATCATCACTCTTCTTTACAATGGTACTCTCAGTAGAAGAAACATTGATCTATTTGGGCTATACGTATTCTCCTAACCTCACACATCAGGGGGCATCTGTTATTACTAAAATTTCATTCGCAATATCATAAGAAAATGGTTATAGGAATACAACATCTCCAAACACCTATTAGTTCACCTACAACACCAAAAAATCATGTCCAAGGGGAAAAAACTATACAACTAGTGAAAAAATTGACATGTGCTCAAACACTAAAGGAAGCACGTGCATAGTGTGCAGGCCAAAGAAGCCTGTAGAGCACACAATGAGCCATATGCGTGACTTTGTATGATTAAATCCATGCACACCTATGAATGGTGAATTTATGGTTCTTTTCGACCCCTCGCCCACTTCTGGACCAACTCCCAACTTGATTTGAACCTCAAATCTGATCTAAATCTGAATGGGGGGTTGATCAAAGACCTAAGGGTGCCCTAAAGGGCCCCTTCTTAACACTAAATACCAATTGTATATTTCCTCAAAGACATGTTATAAAAGGAGGCCATGGGTGCACTAAGAATTCAAGAATCTCATAGTATTGTTATGTTGCCTCTATTCTCCTCCAAGAAACCTCTTTTCTTCTAGGAGCATACTAGCAACATCTCAATAAGTTATTCACCTCACCTCTTGAGAGAATAATCTTGGATTTACTCACCATTTTCTTTCTAGTTTATCATTGTAAGAAGAGATCTCACATAGGGGACTCATAAGTCCTCCTTTCTCTATGGTGTTTTCCCACTAATATAGTTATCCATTGGTGGCATGATTATTAGTCATTTGATTGATTTTTGGTTCAAGTTTCCTCATGCATTTTAGTTTTATTTATTTATTCATTTATTTAGTTGTTTTTATCTTAGTTATTTGTTTATTTCATGTGAATGAATTATTTGATTCGTACACTAACCTCTGTCTTGTCTAGCAGGCCCAACTAGACTTGCAAGTGCCCTTATTTTTATCATTCGAGTGATGAAAAGAACACAACAATGACACAAGAGAATAACAAGCTCATCAATATGGGAAAAATTAAAGGCCCAAAGGTTCATGCTGTTAGCACTGAAAGTCACACTTTGACTGCTAAAGTGTAATCTCATCACCCATCAGAATGTAAAAGATAATCTAGTTTTGAATAGGTGGATCAACAATATGAAGAAATAAAGGGACAGGGAAACAAACGACATATCAGTAGGCTACACCAATGGGCAATCGAGTCACAAACATCCCACTCATCTAAGGCACACAAGTTGCTTAATAGAAAACAAGATTATATGCTGATAAGTGGAAGAAATGAAGAAGGAAAGCATAAGATAGAATTTTCAGTAAATAAAGGTCCTCTCAATTTAATGAATCAACAAATACTTGAATATAAACAATGACTGATGGCAAAAATACAACAGATCCTTTGCTTCTTAGGGATCCATAAATCATTGATAGCCTTTGATCCTCAAATATGCAATATATTCAAATAAGAAGAAATATAAAAGAAGAGTTCCAATCTAAAATCACATCTCTCATGAGTCTCCAATAGAAGTAATTCTTACAATCAAAAAAATGCCCACATGCTTAAAAATGAGCACACACAGGAAATTGCCTATTCCTACTCTCTCTAGCCTCTCTTGGATCATCCATCCTCCTTCTCCAAGAAATATTTACTTCTTTAAATAGGCAATAACATCCAAATGAACTAAGGAGGTCTAATCCCATCTCCTCCATTGGATTCTAAGCCTTGGAGATAGGTGGGAACAATCAAAGAGACAAAAATCCAACAAACTGCTAATTTTCAGGAATTTGTTGGAGGTCATTAATGAAATGTATCCACATCATTGCATGAGGCCTTTACTAGAGCTAACTATTAGGTGAAGGTGTCCCTTGAAATACAAATGATCCTTGAGAATTCATTCGAACTCTCCTTGACATGTGGCAACCTCCCAACAAGGCGAATATTAAAACTATGACCACTAAAGGAAATTAGTATGCAATGCCACTGTGAAGAGTACACAACGCCTACTTCTATATCCAATATCTCTCAAACCAAAACACATTTTGAAAACCTAAGAGAGTTTTTTTTTATTTGGAATGTTATGAACAAAAACATCCTCCAATTTTCGAAAATACATCCTCAACTGATCAAAACCCAAGTTTTAAATTAGTGACTCAAAACTGGCAGAATAACTCTGCACAATTTAGCCTTTGCCAAAATATTACACAACACCTGTAGGTAGCGCCCGACTGTGTTTTTGCATGAAATTCGGTAGCATAAATCCGTGGGTACTTTGATGCTTGAACTTGGATATTGGGAATAACTCAATATAATTTCAATTTTCCCCAAAACAAATAAAAATCCCATAACAATTGTATTCATTTGCCAAAATGAATAATGAAATGCAGACTCTATTCTCTGTGAAATATTAGGTAGCGCCACTTATGCAACGCTGAGGCATAAACCAGTCTTGTGCTAACATAGGATCCATGGGGGATAGACTCCTCCCTTTGAGGCTCTAAGAAATCTTGTAGTTTTAGTGCCTTATCCTTTGGTCTTGTGGAGTCATGCTCTTCAACCTTTAACCTGTGCAATCTTCTTTGATCTGTGATCTTCAGCTGAAACTAAATGAAAATGAAAACTGAAACTGACAAAATGATGAAAATGATGCTTGTCCAGCAAGATTATTTCACATACCTACTCTAATTATTGGGTAAATGAAGCTTTCAAGTTACATGGAACAACCAATGAATCCATTTCATCATTTTCTCAACTGTTTGAATCTTTGAAATGTGCTTCCTTAAGCACCAAAGATAATTCTTACTTGAAAACACGTCAAAGAAACATTTGGCAATACACTTTCCATTGAAGAAATCAATGAGCCTAGGCCCACTTTCTGCTTGCAGATAGGCTGCAAATGGATCCTAAAAAACATCATCAATACTTGCCCCTGCAACATTGCTTTGTGTAAAAAGGAAAAGTATTGCATTAGGTCCTTCCTCCACTATTCTTGGTTGTTGTATGGATTGCTGATTTTCTGATNAAGAAAGATCCCATCGCTCCACTACCTCCCCGAGTTTAACTCCCTTGTGCCTTATGTGAAAGAAAAGGACACCCCACTCACAAATTTCCTTCTCTTGTCGAGCTATGCATTTTTATCCAGCTTCCTCAAACACCTCTTTTACTTGCCACTCCACCAAGTACATCCCCCGCTACTACGAAGTCATCAACCACATGCAAACAAAATATACGAACCAATTTCACCAGTTCCATATGCACAAAATATGGGCATTACACTCATCATTTCCCATCTATCCCATATGTCCTATACACATTAGTTGCAGAACGCCACATATATCTGCCTAAGATTCCTTTGAAACTCCATACCAATTCTCCCATGAACTTAATTCATTATATTTCTTCATCAGTCCTTGAGAAAAGGGGAGGTCCATGTCCTCCAACCAAACTACCTCCCAATCTCCCATAGTGTCGGTGCAACTGGGATGGAATTATGGACCCATCATCCATATATAAGCCCTTTCCCCACTTTCTTTTTTTGGTATAGGAGCTCAGAGTCTCTGTTTTTCGATCCATATTCATCCACGGGATCAAGATCCCACTGCCTACACAGTCACATTCCTTGGGTCACCATCTGTACTTGTCCCCGAGGGAGCATTTTTTTTTTTCACATCATGCCTAGTTACGCATGCTCATGTTCAAAATTATCAAATAATTGTTATATGTTCTTTATCTTCAGATATTGTTCACGATGGTTATTTATTTTTAATGTGTGCAGGTACTTGGTCATCACAAACCCACGCAACCTCTTCAGGTATATGATTGACACTAGCATGTAACCATTCCCTATGAATATCAATTTTATCTCCCAGTCACACCCTCTGAAATTTTCCTATAGGATCCTCACATCTAGCTCTGTAGTAATATCACCTCTGCTACATTTCGATACTGTCACCCAGTAGCACCCTTCCCCACATGAGTTGTCCCATTCATATTCCCCCTTGGAATGTTGACACTCATGCTTCTTTCAGCCCCTAGGGATGGGACTTCCTATAATATTACACATTTTCGAGAATCATCCACATACTCCTTCTCCTCATTTTGCTAGCTTTCCCAATGGACTCCCATGATATCTCATCACAATTCTATTTTGAATGCACCTCCGCAATATCATTAACCCTCCATTTCATCCACAATCAGTTTTCCCATCTGCAGAATACCCTCCATTAATTTACCTCATATAGAAACCCACCCATGGGTCCCCCACCATCCACCAGTTCTCCACGCAACTTGCACCCTCACAGGCCAAGCCATCTTGCACTGGGGAACTCATTTCTATATTTGTACACTCATCCCAAATTATTCTTTATTCATTTGGTAATTGTAAAGAGCCTTTGTTTCTATCATTTACTTAGCTTTTTGTTGTCACCCTTGACGACCTTCTTTTCCCGGCAAAGAAACCCATGTCTCCATTGGTTGGGGAATTCACTATCCTCTAATAATGTTAACATCGTCCATAAACCCTGAGTATCCCACATTCCATGTACCCCTGATCTATGATTTTGTCTAGTTTTTCACACCTCTGGCACAATTTAACCCCATTTCTAGTCATCCCTCTGACACTAGATACCATTTCATGGTTGATTCCAATCATCCCTCAAATATACCCCCAACCAAGGGCAGTTTCGAGTCTCACTACATATTGACTTCGTTCATGTTCCTTATCATTTCCTGATCTTATCCAGTGAATTTCATGAAGCCCTTTTGCTTCTTGGAGTCGCATCTCCCTCTCTGTCGACATCAACACGGTTTCCAAAAGGGAAACAATATCTTGACTCTCATTTCCTTTACAATGTGGAATCTCATACGGCACAGTGAGAACCATAATTTCTCTTTGTTGTCATTGACCCCCATGACATTCGACTTCAACACACTCTCATGTTACGGTGGGTCTTACTATGCGACTATTGCAGTTGTTTTATACTAGCCAAAGACCTTTGGATTTTTTAGGCCATCAATGCCTACGAGTCATCGACACTTCTTATAGTCGTCCTTACCTATGTTCAGAATATGTTCACCATCATAATTGTCATCTGTCGTTATCAAAACACCTCGGAGGGCGCTACAGTTATCTACATTAGCATACAACTTCAGTTACTATCTTACATTTTTTGAGTTACATGACATAAGCATGGGGCATGCCCGCCTCATTTGTATACAACTTTTGTTTCTCTCCCTAGAGAAAGGTTTGGGTCCCACAGTTTCCCCCCTCCCTCCGATGGATCGATCTTGCAGTTCTTATCATCACTCTTCTTTACAATGGTACTCTCAGTAGAAGAAACATTGATCTATTTGGGCTATACGTATTCTCCTAACCTCACACATCAGGGGGCATCTGTTATTACTAAAATTTCATTCGCAATATCATAAGAAAATGGTTATAGGAATACAACATCTCCAAACACCTATTAGTTCACCTACAACACCAAAAAATCATGTCCAAGGGGAAAAAACTATACAACTAGTGAAAAAATTGACATGTGCTCAAACACTAAAGGAAGCACGTGCATAGTGTGCAGGCCAAAGAAGCCTGTAGAGCACACAATGAGCCATATGCGTGACTTTGTATGATTAAATCCATGCACACCTATGAATGGTGAATTTATGGTTCTTTTCGACCCCTCGCCCACTTCTGGACCAACTCCCAACTTGATTTGAACCTCAAATCTGATCTAAATCTGAATGGGGGGTTGATCAAAGACCTAAGGGTGCCCTAAAGGGCCCCTTCTTAACACTAAATACCAATTGTATATTTCCTCAAAGACATGTTATAAAAGGAGGCCATGGGTGCACTAAGAATTCAAGAATCTCATAGTATTGTTATGTTGCCTCTATTCTCCTCCAAGAAACCTCTTTTCTTCTAGGAGCATACTAGCAACATCTCAATAAGTTATTCACCTCACCTCTTGAGAGAATAATCTTGGATTTATTCACCATTTTCTTTCTAGTTTATCATTGTAAGAAGAGATCTCACATAGGGGACTCATAAGTCCTCCTTTCTCTACGGTGTTTTCCCACTAATATAGTTATCCATTGGTGGCATGATTATTGGTCATTTGATTGATTTTTGGTTCAAGTTTCCTCATGAATTTTAGTTTTATTTATTTAGTTATTTATTTAGTTGTTTTTATCTTAGTTGTTTGTTTATTTCATGCGAATGAATTATTTGATTTGTACACTAATCTCTGTCTTTTCTAGCAGGCCCAACTAGACTTGCAAGTGCCCTTATTTTTCTCATTCAAGTGATGAAAAGAACACAACAATGACACAAGAGAATAACAAGCTCATCAATATGGGAAAAATTAAAGGCCCAAAGGTTCATGCTGTTAGCACTAAAAGTCACACATTGATTGCTAAAGTGTAAGCTCATCACCCATCAGAATGTAAAAGATAATTTGGTTTTGAATAGATGAATCAACAAGATGAAGAAATAAAGGGAGAGGGAAACAAACGACAGATCAGTAGGCTACACCAATGGGCAATCGAGTCACAAACATCCCACTCATCTAAGGCACAAAAGTTGCTTAATAGAAAACAAGATTATATGCTGATAGGTGGAAGAAATGCAGAAGGAAAGCATAAGATAGAATTTTCAGTAAATAAAGATCCTCTTAATTTAATGAATCAACAAATACGTGAATATAAACAATGACTGATGGCAAAAATACAACAGATCCTTTGCTTCTTAGGGATCTATAAATCATTGATAGCCTTTGATCCTCAAATCTGCAATATATTCAAATAAGAAGAAATATAAAAGAAGATTTACAATATAAAATCACAGCTCTCATGAGTCTCCAATAGAAGTAATTCTTACAATCAAAAAAATGCCCACATGCTTACAAATGAGCACACACAGGAAATTGCCTATTCCTACTCTCTCTAGCCTCTCTTGGCTCATCCATCCTCCTTCTCCAAGAGATATTTACTTCTTTAAATAGGAAATAACATCCAAATGAACTAAGGAGGTCGAATCCCATCTCCTCCATTGGATTCTAAGCCTTGGAGATAGGTGGGAACAATCAAAGAGACAAAAATCCAACAAACTGCTAATTTTCAGGAATTTGTTGGAGGTCATTAATGAAATTTATCCACCTCATTGCATGAGGCGTTTACTGGAGATAACTATTAGGTGAAGGTGTCCCTTGAAATACAAATGATCCTTGAGAAGTCATTCGAACTCTCCTTGACGTGTGGCAACCTCCCAACAAAGCAAATATTAAAACTGTGACCATTACAGGAAATTAGTACACATCGCCACTGTGAAGAGTATGTAACGCCTACTTCTATATCCAATATATCTCAAACCAAAACACATTTTGAAAACCTGAGAGAGGTTTTTTTTATTTGGAATGTTATGAACAAAAAATTCCTCTAGTTTTTGAAAATACATCCTCAACTGCTCATAACCCGAGTTTTAAATTAGTGGCTCAAAACTGGCAGAATAACTCTGCACAATTTAGCCTTTGTCAAAATATTACACAACACCTATAGGTAGCACCCGACTGTGTTTTTGCATGAAATTCGGTAGCATAAATCCATGGGTACTTTGATGCTTGAACTTAGATATTGGGAATAACTCAATATAATTTCAATTTTCCCCAAAACAAATAAAAATCCCATAACAATTGTATTCATTTGCCAAAATGAATCATGAAATGCAGATTCTGTTCTCTGTGAAATATTAGGTAGCGCCACTTATGCAACACTGAGGCATAAACCAATCTTGTGATAACATAGGATCCATGGGGGATAGAGTCCTCCCTTTGAGGCTCTAAGAACTCTTGTAGCTTCAGTGCCTTATCCTTTGGGCTTGTGGAGTCATTCTCTTCAACCTTTAACCTCTGCAATCTTCTTTGATCTGTGATCTTCAGCTGAAACTAAATGAAAATGAAAACTGAAACTAACAAAATGATGAAAACGATGCTTGTCCAGCAAGATTATTTCACATACCTACTCTAATTATTGGGGAAATGAAGCTTTCAAGTTACATGGAACAACCAATGAAGCCATTTCATCATTTTTTCAACTGTTTGAATCTTTGAAATGTGCTTCCTTAAGCACCAGAGATAATTCTTACTTGAAAACACGTCAAAGAAACATTTGGCAATACACTTTCCATTGAAGAAATCAATGAGCCTAGGCCCACTTTCTGCTTGCAGACAGGCTGCAAATGGATCCTGAAAAACATCATCAATACTTGCCCCTGCAACATTGCTTTGTGTAAAAAGGAAAAGTATTTCATTAGGTCATTCCTCCACTATTCTTGGTTGTTGTATGGGTTGCTGATTTTCTGATTCATCCTCAATGCATATGGCCTTGGTCCACTCCTGATCATGAGGTGTATTAGGAAAAAGGCTTAGTGATTCTTGTCTTTCTTTAATTTCAACCTTTCTCATCTGATCACATGGCCTTTGATCTTGGTTTCTTGATGAAACTAAGCTTGTGTCTTTAAGAGGAATATGGAGTTGATAGGGAAATTCATCACAATTAGAAGTTCTTGGGAAACTACATTCTTCTGTATTGTCTTCTGATTGTGCAAGATATTCATCATAGCTTGGCTTGTGGTCCCAATTTCTCAATTTTTCACCCTCTAAACTTAGATTATCATCTTTTTCTTCTTTTTCAGCAACAAAAATATGACATGAGGGTTGAAACAAGCTATTGTTGCTTTGATGGAAAGGGTACTTCTCTAATATAAGGTCTTCAATAGAATTCTCATGGAAATCATCTTCATAATCATCATATAAAGGTGAATCAATGACCATTTGACTATTAATGGCTGAGGGGATTCGTGCAATAGCTAGGACAACTAGTTGTTCAAGGAAAACATCCTCATAGTCATCAAAACTTGGCAAATCATGGCACATTGGTTCATTAACAATAGGAGGGACTGGTAAGATATGAATTTGTTCATGACAAGCTACAACACTATGCTCATCATGAAATAAATTTGAATCTAATATGACCTCTTGAATTAAAGAATCAAGAAAAGGAGGAGATAAGGAAATGAGGATTGTCCATATTGATCTTTCTCTTGGGGACCTAGATTTTGACATGAATGATGCATTTTTTCTTCAAATTTAGGAAAANGGTCCACTCCTGATCATGAGGTGTATTAGGAAAAGGTCTTAGCGATGCTTGTCTTTCTTTAATTTCAACCTTTCTCATCTGATCACATGGCCTTTGATCTTGGTTTCTTGATGAAACTGAGCTTGTGTATTTAAGAGGAATATGGAGTTGATAGGGAAATTCATCATAATTAGAAGTGCTTGGGAAACTACATTCTTCTTTATTGTCTTATGATTGTGCAGGATATTCATCATAGCTTGGCTTGTGGTCCTAATTTCTCAGTTTTTCACCCTCTAAACTTATATTATCATCTTTTTCTTCTTTTTCAGCAACAAAAATATGACATGAGGGTTGAAACAAGCTATTGTTGCTTTGATGGAAAGGGTACTTCTTTAATATAAGGTCTTCAATAGAATTCTCATGGAAATAATCTTCATAATCATCATACAAAGGTGAATCAATGACCATTTGACTATTAATGGCTGAGGGGATTCGTGCAATAGGTGGGACAACTGGTTGTTCAAGGAAAACATCCTCATAGTCATCAAAACTTGGCAAATCATGGCACATTGGTTCATTAACAATAGGAGGGACTGGTAAGCTATGAATTTGGTCATGACAAGCTACAAAACTATGCTCATCATGAAATAAATCTGAATCTAAGATGACCTCTTGACTTAAAGAATCAAGAAAAGGAGGAGATAAGGAAATGAGGATTGTCCATATTGATCTTTCTCTTGGGGACCTAGATTTTGACATGAATGATGCATTTTTTCTTCAAATTTAGGAAAAGAATTATGAAACTCATCATCTAAGTCATGCTCTCTATAATCATCCCCTTTACCATCACTACTCTAAGAGGAATCACTTGTTGAATATTGAATATATGATGCATACCCCTTACAACAATTATCAAAAATTCTTTCAGCTGTATAAATTATCTTGCAATGAGAATAAAAAACATCATGAAAGTCCTTCAAAGAGGAAATACTAGAAGAAGGGAGTGTTCTATACCATTGTCTCACTTCACCTTCCAATGAATACATGAAAATTTTCATCAATATATCTTCATGATGGATGTCAAGATGCTACATCAAAGCATGAAATTCATGAACATGCTCAAAAGGGTTGTCATCATCACCTTCATAAAATCTAGGCAGCAGATCTTGCCATTCATCAATTTGAGGCACAAGATGTGGATAACCATCTATGGCTAAGAAATTGAGTGGGGCAAACCTACTGGCCAATATAGACTTTATAACCATTTGATTTTTCTCATCCCCAGTGGAGTCACCAACATATTATGAACAATGGAGTCGCCATGGTGAATGTGCAGTATTGAAGGTGTCCAATTTCAGTCACCATCTAAAGATGGAGCTGTGCAATGTTGTTCTTCCTAGGGAACTTTTCAATATGCTCAAATCCATCCCCGGAAACGGCGCCAAAAATGTTAGCACTGAAAGTCACACTTTGACTGCTAAAGTGTAAGCTCAGCACCCATCAGAATGTAAAACATAATTTGGTTTTGAATAGGTGGATCAACAAGATGGAGAAATAAAGGGAGAGGGAAACAAACTGCATATCAATAGGCTACACCAATGGATAATGGAGTCACAAACATCCCATTCATCTAAGGCACAAAAGATGCTTAACAGAAAACAAGATTATATGATGATAGGTGGAAGAAATGAAGAAGGAAAGCATAAGATAGAATTTTCATTAAATAAAGATCCTCTCAATTTAATGAATCAACAAATACTTGAATATAAACAATGACTGATGGGAAAAATACAACAGATCCTTTGCTTCTTAGGGATCCATAAACCATTGACAGGCTTTGATCCTCAAATATGCAATATATTCAAATAAGAAAAAATATAAAAGAAGAGTTACACTCTGAAATCAAATCTCTCATGAGTCTCCAATTGACGTAATGCTTACAATAAAAAAAATGCCCACAGGCTTACAAATGAGCACACACAGGAAAGGTGGCGTTAACTTCCATAGAAACCAATACCATATTTGAACTTCACTGGCCCAGAGAACCAAGAGTGGCTCATTGGCCATGAATTAAATGACTCACCAGGTTGGTAGGTAAATGGCTCCTCATGAGTAATGAGGGATGGGGGTGAAGCGCCCATTCGTAGAGTCCTCAGACCTGACCACTGCGAGGAAGATCATGCCACATGCAACCTCACCGAAAGGAGAAAAGGCAGGAAGAGTGGGCGATCAAGGGGCAGACGCGAGGGAAAGAGGAAGGAGAACTCTGGAAAAATATAGAGTGAGTGATAGCGAAGAATAAGGAGAGTAACCTTCGTTCTCAGTCACTAGAAAATAGAGACTCAGTCTCACAACATCATGGTCTCAGCTCAGGGGTGGCTAGTGGTAAATCCGTTGGGAGTCACTGAGCCTACGGTTGGGTGGAAATGAGCACCCCTCTCAACAGTTGCAATCACATCGGGTGTTATTTTTTAGAAGTTCTTTACATCTTGCATCTTGAAATTTATATCCTGACATGTATGCTCATAGTTTGTGCAGTTTATGAATGGTTTGAGTATAAGACAGTCAATGTGGTGTTTTGATCAGAAATGGTGGTTGCATGCTTTTATTGGAAGGACCATGTATGGCTTATGTTTATAGATATATTTATATATATGTATACCAATCTAATTCAGACTTCAATTCTGGTTTCGAGAAATTTATACCTGTATTCGTCCCTAGAAATACCCGAAATTGATCTCTCCACAGAGATACCCTTCTTGGAAATCTTACCAAGAACTTGAAAAAAAAGGATTTGAAGGCGCAAGTCTTAGTAATCCTGTACGAGGAAGAATGGGCCTCTCAAAATTCCGAAATAACAGTGTAGGGATAAGTATCGATTGACGGAGGAGATCCTGTTGGAAGATCCGTGGTCATTCACGACCATTAGATTGGAGGAAGAAATGAGGGTGTTAAATGCCTTAACCCTTTTCCTTTATCTTCATGAGTAGCGAAGAAATCAGGACTGTAGATCCCCAAGGTCTGTGGGAGTATCTGGACTGTTGGTTTTTCCACGTTCAGGGAGTAGCGGGAGAGTGCACAATGCGTGACAGATCTGAACCATCAGATCTTAGTTAGAAAACCCGACAGCCCTTAGATCTGTTAGGAGATGCATGAGGGTTAAGCCCTCGTGAATAGAGGCAAAAGTACCGAAAGAGGAGTTGGTATCGGGATTTCGGACTTTAGGATTTTGGAAGTCCTGATGATGAGAGGAAGAGAAACTTCCCAATGAAAGTCCCAAAATAGATCTGAGTCATCCATCCGGGAGGAGGACACGTGTCATGAGATCACCCATTTTGGGGATTCGGACTTTGGGATTTCGGAGGTCTCGTTGACAAGAGATCGGGACACTCCATGGTGGAAGTCCCAAAATAGATATGGACTATCTGATTAAGGGAGGATACGCATCGCAAAATTACTCATTTTGGGGATTTGGACTTCAGGATTTCAGAGGTCTCGTTGAAAAGAGATCGAGACACTCCATGGTGGAAGTCCCGAAATATATCTTGACCGTTCGATTAAGGGAGGATATGCGTCACGCGATTACCCATTTTGGGGATTCAGACTTCGGGATTTCGGAAGTCTCAAAGACAAGAGATAGGGACACTCCATGGTGGAAGTTCCGAAATAGATCTGGACCATCCGATTAAGGGAGGACACACGTCATGAGATCACCCATTTCGGGGATTCGGACATCAGGAAATAAAAGAGGAAGGTGAGCATTTTGACTTTGCACCTGGCGAAGTCCTGAAACAATTTGGACTGTCCATCCATGGAGGACATGTGGTGGAGATCAAGAGTCCATCGGTATTTCAGATACCGGGGATTCAAATTGATAGAGGATTTGTGTCAATGGGGGTTGCAAGTCGCGAAATCGTAAAACGACGAGGACCATCCATCTAAGGGAGGACACATGGCAGCAATCCAGGATTTCGGGAGAGCCTTGAAAGGAAGAGTCCATTGGGATTTCACAAATCGAGAATTCGAGAGTCCCGCTGACAAGAGGTCAGGCTCTTGTATTCATAAATCTCTAAAGAAATAGGATGGAGGTTTGATGAGGAATGGTCACCTAGATTAGGGCATAGTCGGGAGGGCTAATGTGACAAAGGCCATTTTGGGAAATTGGGAATTCGGGAGTCCCGTTGACAAGAGGTCAGGCTCTCGTATTGATAAGTCCCGAAGGGAATAAGACTGCGGTCTTATGAGAAGTGGTCATATCGACCAAGGCATAGCCTAGGGGGCTAATTGTTGATCGAAGCCTCTTCGACATTTTGACATTTCGGGGTTTGCAGAGTCGAAAGACTCGACTCGCTTATACCGCTAAGTCGTGAAATGCAAAAAGGTGCCTAGTTTTTTGGCTTGTGATCATGATCAACGATCACACGGAGGTGGGAAAAAGACAGAATATAGCCTATGCTAAGCCCCATAGGATTTCGAGGATTCTATCCCTCGATAAAAGGTGAAAAATTTATTATGTCGTAGTGGGTGTGTGACAAATTGGTATCAGAGCATGGTTACAACACTCGGCCTGCTTGGGCTCATGAACGAGTTGCGCAGAAGCTCCGTTCGAAACACTCTTAAAAAGAGTAACCCCCTGTCTTAACCTTCCTAATCAAAAGACAAAGATAAGAATGAAAAAACCCTATTGTGTGTGTACATGTGAAAATATGAATTATGTATTGGTTATAAACAAATGTAAATATTTACTAACAACCAACGCTTTTCCTTTTGCACACAAGTGAAAGATCAACCGCAGGAAATTATCAACGCATAGTATGGTGACTCACAATGAAGTGGGGGAAGGCTCCCATAATAGAGATGAAGATTTTGACGAAAGGAGGGCAGTAGGGACCCCTCCAAATCTAGTCGAGACTATGAGGAGTCTCATGGTCGAATTACAAAGCTGCAAGGATGGCAATGAAAGGATAATGAAAGAACATGAAAAGAAAATAGAAATTAACGCAGTTTTACTGTAGAGTTTATCCAATCTACAAAGACAAATGCAGCATGAACCCGAAACTTAGAAACATGGTCATATCAGTGGCACCTCGAAAAATGTCAACCCCAGAGGTAAAGGACAAGCGTCGGATGATTCCCCTGAGAAGGAAGCTGGCGATTCAGAGAGATCTTCTAGCAGCAGAACCAGTTCCTATTCTCTAAGGAAACACAAGAAGAAAAATTCTTCCAAAGGTTGTAAATTCAAAGAATTCATAAAATCCAAACCATCCTCCTTCAACAATGAAATAAAGAAGGGAGAGGAAGCAGAGGCATGGCTGCTTGGACTAAAGAAGTATTTAAGAGTCCATGACTTTTCAGAAAATATGAAGGCCCGAGTGGCCACCTTCAACTTGAAGGGAAAGGCTTCCATTTGGTGGGAATACCTTAAGAATGTGAAAGGGGTTCGCGAAGAGGACCTGTCTTGGGAATGGTTTGAGAAGTACTTCTGGAAGAAGTATCTGTCGGAAAAATATTTCGACGAAAAGGCTAAAGAGTTTTATAAACTCAAACTGGGACAACTCACTATAGAAGAATATGTTAACAAATTCCTCGATTTGTTGAGGTATGTACCCTATATAAAAGAGGAAAAGGCAAAGGTGCAATGCTTCATCAGTGGACTACCTAAGGACTATCGGAATAGAATTGAATTTTATGAGCCAAAGACTCTAGAAGGCATTATTCAAAAGGCGACCTACTATCATGAACATTTTAGGCATCGAGCAAAACCTCGCGAAGGATGGAAATAGAAGAATAGTTCAAGATTTCAAAAAAGGAGAATTAAATCCCCAGGATTTAAGAACTATAAGAAGAACCCAAGAATGAGTTTTCTAGCCCGAAGTATGCACCAACAAAATTTTCCCTCCTTGAGTGGAAATAAAACTTCTAGACCCATATTAGTGAAGACTAATAACCCAAATATAGAACCTTTGAAATGTTGGGGTTGCGGGGAAGAACATCTATTGAGAGACTATCCACACCGACAACAAAATAGTCGAAGGATTTATAACATCCAGGAAACTAACACCGTCAATGATGTGGCCAGGAGTGTGCCACAAATTTATGCATCCTTGGATAATAACCAAGCCGACCACCAAGCTTCAGTAGTGGAAATAGAAAGTATGATTTCCAACCATCTAGTGTATGTTTTAATTGACCCTGGTTCAAATTTGAGTTATATAGCCCCTAAATATGTTGATAAGTGTAAACTACGGCCACAAAAACATACCAAGCCATGGTTGGTATAGTTAGCCACTGGCACCAAAAGAAGGGTAGAAGAGGTTATACCAGCCTGCCAATTGATGTTGGGTAGATTCCCCACCCAAACAACCCTTAACTTATTATTCCTAGGATCGTATGATCTGTTGATTGGTATGGACTGGCTAGTTGCCCATAAATCCAGATTGGACTGTTACCATAAAACCTTAGAATGTGTAAGTAAAGAAGGGAAAAAGATAACTCTTCAAGGGATCCGAAAACCTGTCTCGGTGAGACAGATATCATCTCTACAAATGACAAAGTATTGTTGAAAGGGATGTTCCCTCTATGCGATACAAGTGTTGAAAACAATCAAAGGTGAAAAACCAAGCCCTGACGATCAGCCTATCCTGAGAGAATATAGAGATGCATTTCTAGAAGAGGTATTGGGTCTACCTCCAAGAAGGGACATATAATTCTCGATAGAACTTGCACCAGGAGCGGTGTCGGTGTCTAGGACACCCTACCGGATGAGTACACCTGAGTTAGTTGAACTCAAGTTGCAATTAAAAGAAATTATGGATAAGGACTATATTCGGCCCAACGTATCTCTATGGGGAGCACCATTCCTGTTCATGAAAAATAAGGACGGTACCCTTAGACTGTGTATATATTATAGGCAACTCAATAAGGTAACCATATAGAACAAGTACCCGTTGCCCAAGATTGATGACCTATTCGATCAATTGGGGGATGCATCTATTTTCTCAAAGATTGATTTGAGGTCGGGATGCCATCAAGTCTGAATCAAGGGTGAAGACATCCATAAAACTGCCTTCTGAATGAGGTATGGTCACTATGAGTTTGTGGTGGTGCCATTTGGGTTGACCAATGCCCCTGCCACTTTTNATATATTAATTTACTCCAAGAACAGAAAAGAGCATGAAGAGCATATTAGACTTGTGCTACAAGTGCTAAGAGAACATCAGCTCTATGCCAAATTCAGCAAATGTGAATTCTTCCAGAAGAAAATAGATCACTTAGGCCATGTTCTCTCCGAAGAAGGAGTAGTGGTAGACCCTGACAAAATTAGGTCTATCATGAAATGGACTACCCCAAAGGATGTTTTAGACATCAGATCCTTTATGGGATTAGCAATATAGTATAGGAGATTTATAAAAGGATTCTCCAAGATTGGTTGTCCAATCACTGCCCTCTAGAATAAGGGGACAAAATTCTTGTGGACACAAAAATGTGAAGAAAGATTTCAAACCCTAAAACATATACTGACCCATGCACCTGTGTTGAAGATCGTCGATCCAGAAGCTGACTTCCGCGTGTGCACAGATGCCTGTAAGGAAGGGCTCGGAGGAGTCCTTATGCATGAAGGAAGTGTGATCTGCTATGAATCCCGAAAATTGAATGATCATGAAGTCAACTATGTGACCCATGATCTAGAGTTGGCTGCCATAGTGCATGCCTTGAAAATGTGGAGGCATTACCTCCTGGGAAGAAAATTTGTACTTATGACAGATCACTGTGGATTTTGATACCTGTTTGATCAACCAAAGCTCAATACTAGACAAGATAGGTGGATGGCCCTCCTTAGAGAGTTTGATTTTGAAATCAAACACATTAAAGGAAAGGAAAATAGGGTGGCCAATGCCCTTAGCAGAAGCATGAAAAAAATTCACCTGGAAGCGGTGAGCACCTGCGAGACCGATGTCAAGGAAAGAATAAAAAATGCACAAGAAACAGATCCCTTCGTTCAAACCGTGACCTTGTACCTACAGCAAGAACCCACCGGAGTAAAATATGAAGGCTACTAGATGACCAAAGGAGGTCTTCTCACTTACAGAAGTAGATTTTATATTCCAGATTGTGACGACTTGAAGAAGTTCATACTGGATCAACTACATAAAAGACCCTATTCTGGTCATCCAGGATACCAGAAGATGATCACGGCCACTAGAAGACAATTCTATTGGCCTGGAATGAAGAAAGACATAGACGAGTACTTGTCCAAATACATAGAGTGCCAATAGGTTAAAGTAGAACATTGACACCCAGTAGGACTATTACAACCTCTACCAATCCCAGAATGGAAATGGGAAACCATCTCCATGGATTTCATCACCGGATTACCAACATCGACCAAACAGAATGATGCCATTATGGTAGTGGTGGATAAATTGAGCAATTCTGCCCATTTCATCCCTGTCAAATCCACTTGCAAAGCAATCGATATCTCCCAGGTATTTATGAAAGAGATATTCAGACTTCATGGTATGCCGAAAGAAATCGTGTCTGACAGAGACACGAAATTTACTTCTAACTTTTGGAAATCATTGATGGTTGGATTAGAAACCAAATTGTTGTTTAGCACCACCTATCACCCTCAAACTGACAAACAAACAGAAAGAGTGAACCAAATACTTGAAGACATGCTAAGAATGCATGTAATGCATCAACCCAAGAAGTGGGAAGACTACCTGCCACTGGTATAATTTTCCTACAACAATGGCTACCAAGCATCCTTAAAAATGAGTCCCTTCTAAGTCCTCTATGGTAGATTGTGTAATACTCCAGTCAGCTGGAGTAATCCCGTAAACAAGATTTCTTTTGGACCTGACATGTTGAAAGAAATAGAACAACAAGTGACTCAGATAAAACAAAACCTGAAGGTCGCTCAGAACCGAAAAAAATTTTATGCCGACCAAAAGAGAACTCCAACAGAGTTCAAAATGGGAGACCACATATATCTCAGAGTTAGACCCAGGAAGAGTTCTCTGAAAATGAGAGCTTGTGCCAAGTTATCACCTCGGTATTATGGACCCTTTGAGGTCCTAGATAGAGTGGGACCTGTAGCGTATAGGCTAGCACTTCCTCCCACAGTAAAAGAACATAATGTTTTCCATGTTTCATTATTAAATAAATATGTACATGATGCTAATCATATAATTGATTGTTATGTGATCCAGGTGGAACCAGAGGGAGAGTTTCTACTAGAACCTCAATGCATATTGGATAGAAAGGAAACCCCTCTTTGGAACTGAACCATTGCACAGGTCAAGGTGCAGTGGAAACATTTTAGCCTAGATGAGGCTACATGGGAAATGGAGGATGCCATGAAACGAGCATATCTGATTTTGTTTACAATGGTACATGCATGTCAAGTTGATAGATAGAACATCGAGGATGATTTTCCTTTAAGGGGGAGG
>JZKD02S0184666.1:0-22748 GCA_000966675.3 Picea glauca | reverse complement strand
TTCTAATTTGAGTTATGTGGCCCCTCAGACTGTTGATAAGTGTAAACTGCAACCAATTAGACATGTTAAACCATGGTTGGTACAACTAGCCATTGGAACCAAAATAAAAGTAACATAGGTCATACCATCTTGTCAATTCATCATGGATGTATTGCCCACCCAAGTGACCCTTAACATACTTCCCCTAGGATCTTATGACTTGTTGATTGGTATGGACTGGTTGGTTTCTTATAAAACTAAGTTGGATTGTTACCATAAAACTTTATAATGTGTAAATGAAGAAGGGGGAAAGATGACCCTCCAAGGGATTCAGAAACCTATTTCAGTGAGACAAATATCAACCCCTCAAATGAAAAAGTATTGTGGAAAGGGATGTCCTCTATATGCAATACAGGTGTTGGAATCTGTTGAGGATGACAAACTGAACCTAGAGGACCACCCCATATTAAGAGAGTATAGATACGTGTTCCCAGAAGAGGTACCAGGTTTACCTTCGAGAAGAGACATTGACTTCTCTATAGAACTTGCACCAAGAGAAGTGTAAATGTCTAGGACACCCTATAGGATGAGTACACCCGAGCTAGTTGAGATCAGGCTACAACTAAAGGAAATGATGGAAAAAGGCCACATCCAACCCAATGTGTCTCCATGGGAAGCACCAACCTTGTTTGTGAAAAATAAATATGGCACGCTCCGACTGTGCATATATTATAGACAACTCAATAAGACAACCATAAAGAATAAGTACCCCTTACCAAGAATCGATGACTTGTTCAACCAATTAGGGGGTGCTTCCATTTCTCAAACATTGACTTGAGGTCTAGATACCATCAAGTCTGAATCAATTATGAAGAGATCCACAAAATGGCCTTGAGGACAAGGTATGGTCACTATGAATTTGTGGTGGTGCCATTTGGACTAACCAATGCCCCCGCCACTTTTATGTTCTTGATGAACAATGTACTTAACAAATTCCTATACAAATTTGTATTGGTTTTCATTGATGATATATTAATCTACTCCAAGAACATAGAAGAGAATGAAGAACATATTAGGCTTGTACTTCAAGTACTAAGAGAGCATCAACTCTACGCTAAGCTTAACAAGTGTGACTTTTTCCAGAAGCAAGTACATTACTTGGGCCATGTTATTTCTGAAGAAGGGGTGGCAGTAGACCCCGACAAGATCAGATCTATTATGGAATGGCCTACCCCAAAGGATGTATATGATATCAGATCCTTTATGGGTTTAGCAGGATATTATAGAAGGTTCATAAAAGGATTTTCCAATATTGGTTGTCCAATCACTGACCTCCAGAAAAAGGGGTTAAATTCACTTGGACATCAGAATGTGAATAAATATTTTAGGAACTGAAATACCTTCTAACCCATGCACCCTTGCTGAAGATTGCAAACCGTAAGAATGAATTCATCATGTATACAGATTCCTACAAGGAAGGACTCAGAGGAGTCCTTATGCAAGAGGGATGTGTAATTTGATATATGCATCCAAGAAATTTAATGAGCATGAAATCAATTATGTGACCCATGATCTAGAGTTGGCTTCCATGGTGCATGCTTTCAAAATGTGGAGGAATTACCTCTCGGGTAGGAGATTTGTACTTATGACAGACCATTGTGGGTTGATTCACCTGTTTGATCAACCAAAACTCAATGCTAGACAAGATAGGTGGATGACTCCTTTTAGTGAGTTCAATTTTGAAATCAAGCAAATCAAATCGAAGGAAAATGGGGTGGTTGATGCCCTTAGCAGAAGTGTGAAAATGATTCACTTGGAAGCAGTAGGCACCTGTAAAGCTATAAAGTGGATGTCGGGGAAAGAATCATGAATGCACAAGAAACATATGCATTCTTCAAGACCATGAACTCATACCTAAGGCATGAGCCTACAGGGCTAAAGTATGCAGGCTATCAGAGGCTCGATGAAGGCCTGTTGAACTACATGAACAGATTGTATATTCCAAGTTGTGATGACTTGAAGAGGTTCATAATGGATGAACTACACAAGAGACCATATAATGGTCACCCATGATATCAGAAAATGATCACGGACACTAGGAAACAATTCTATTGGCCTGGACTGAAGAGGGACATAACCGACTCTCTAGCTAAGTGCCTAGAATGCCAACATGTTAAGGCCTAACACCATCACCCAGCAGGGTTGTTAAAACCTCTACCAATTCCAGAATGGAAATGGGAAACCATTTCCATGGATTTCATCATTGGATTACCAATATCGACTAAGCGTAATGATGCCATCATGGTAGTGGTGGACAAATTGAGCAAGTCTGCTCACTTCATTTCTGTCAATTCGACTTGCAAGGAAATAGATATTTCCAACATATTCATGAAGGATATATTCAGACTGCATGGCATGCCTAGAGAGATTGTATCCAACAAAGACACAAAATTCACTTCANCTTGGGCCATGTTATTTCTGAAGAAGGGGTGGCAGTAGACCTCGACAAGATCAGATCTATTATGGAATGGCCTACCCCAAAGGATGTATATGATATCAGATCCTTTATGGGTTTAACAGGATATTATAGAAGGTTCATAAAAGGATTTTCCAAGATTGGTTGTCCAATCACTGCCCTCCAGAAAAAGGGGTTAAATTCACTTGGACATCAGAATGTGAAGAAATATTTTAGGAACTGAAATACCTTCTGACCCATGCACCCTTGCTGAAGATTGCAAACTGTAAGAATGACTTCATCATGTGTACAGATTCCTACAAGGAAGGACTCAGAGGAGTCCTTATGCAAGAGGGATGTGTAAAATTAAATGAGCATGAAATCAATTATGTGACCCATGATCTAGAGTTGGCTTCCATGGTGCATGCTTTAAAAATGCGGAGGCATTACCTCTCGGGTAGGAGATTTGTACTTATGACAAACCATTGTGGGTTGATTCACCTGTTTGATCAACCAAAACTCAATGCTAGACAAGATAGGTGGATGGCTCCTTTTAGTGAGTTCAATTTTGAAATCAAGCAAATCAAATTGAAGGAAAATGGGGTGGTTGATGCCCTTAGCAGAAGTGTGAAAATGATTCACTTGGCAGCAGTAGGCACCTGTAAAGATGTAAAGCAGATGTCGGGGAAAGAATCAGGAATGCACAAGAAACATATGCATTCTTCAAGACCATGAACTCATACCTAAGGCAAGAGCCTACAGGGCTAAAGTATGCAGGCTATCAGAGGCTCAATGAAGGCCTGTTGAACTACATGAACAGATTGTATATTCCAAGTTGTGATGACTTGAAGAGGTTCATAATGGATGAACTACACAAGAGACCATATAGCGGTCACCCATGATATCAGAAAATGATCACGGCCACTAGGAAACAATTCTATTGGCCTGGACTGAAAAGGGACATAACCGACTATCTAGCTAAGTGCCTAGAATGCCAACATGTTAAGGCCTAACACCAGCACCCAGCAGGGTTGTTAAAACCTCTACCAATTCCAGAATGGAAATGTGAAACCATTTCCATGGATTTCATCATTGGATTACCAATATCGACTAAGCGTAATGATGCCATCATGGTAGTGGTGGACAAATTGAGCAAGTCTGCTCACTTCATTTATGTCAATTCRACTTGCAAGGAAATAGATATTTCCAACATATTCATGAAGGATATATTCAGACTGCATGGCATGCCTAGAGAGATTGTATCCAACAAAGACACAAAATTCACTTCAAGCTTTTGGAAATCTTTGATGGCTGGTCTTGAGACTAAATTGTTGTTTAACATAGCCTATCACCCCCAAACTGATGGACAAACAGAAAGAGTAAACCAAATATTATAAGACATGTTAAGGATGCATGCAATACATTAGCCTAAGAAGCAGGAATACTACCTTCCATTGGTAGAATTTTCCTACAAAAACGGTTATCAAGAGTCACTAAAGATGATCCCTTTTGAAGCCCTCTATGATAAACAATGCAAAATTCCCATCAGCTAGAGTAATCCATTGGATAGAATTACAATCGGACCGGACATGCTGAAAGAAATGGAGCAACAAGTGATTCAGATAAAACATAACTTGAAAATTGCTCAGTATAGACAGAAGAGCTACGCTGACCAAAAGAGAACCCCCAAAGAGTTCAAGACATGAGACCATGCCTATCTCAGAGTTAGACCCAGGAAGAGTTCACTGAGAATGGGAGCTTGTTCCAAGATGGCACCTCATTATTGTGGACCCTTTTAAGTCTTCGATAGGGTGGGACCTGTAGCCTATAGGATAGCACTCCCTCCCATAGTAAAGACACATAATGTTTTCCATGTTTCATTATTGAAGAAATATGTACATGATTCTAATCATATAATTTCCTGGTCTGTGATCCAAGTGGATCCGGAGGGAGAATTCCTACCAGAACCTCAATGCATACTAGACAGGAAGGAAACCTCACTCGGGAACCAAACCANGGAATGGCCTACCCCAAAGGATGTATATGATATCAGATCCTTTATGGGTTTAGCAGGATATTATAGAAGGTTCATAAAAGGATTTTCCAAGATTGGTTGTCCAATCACTGCCCTCTAGAAAAACGGGTTAAATTCACTTGGACATCAGAATGTGAAGAAATATTTTAGGAACCGAAATACCTTCTGACCCATGCACCCTTGCTGAAGATTGCAAACTGTAAGAATGACTTCATCATGTGTACAGATTCCTGCAAGGAAGGACTCAGAGGAGTCCTTATGCAAGAGGGATGTGTAAAATTAAATGAGCATGAAATCAATTATGTGACCCATGATCTCGAGTTGGCTTCCATGGTGCATGCTTTAAAAATGTGGAGGCATTACCTCTCGGGTAGGAGATTTGTACTTATGACAAACCATTGTGGGTTGATTCACCTGTTTGATCAACCAAAACTCAATGCTAGACAAGATAGGTGGATGGCTCCTTTTAGTGAGTTCAATTTTGAAATCAAGCAAATCAAATTGAAGGAAAATGGGGTGGTTGATGCCCTTAGCAGAAGTGTGAAAATGATTCACTTGGCAGCAGTAGGCACCTGTAAAGATGTAAAGCAGATGTCGGGGAAAGAATCAGGAATGCACAAGAAACATATGCATTCTTCAAGACCATGAACTCATACCTAAGGCAAGAGCCTACAGGGCTAAAGTATGCAGGTTATCAGAGGCTCAATGAAGGCCTGTTGAACTACATGAACAGATTGTATATTCCAAGTTGTGATGACTTGAAGAGGTTCATAATGGATGAACTACACAAGAGAGCATATAACGGTCACCCATGATATCAGAAAATGATCACGGCCACTAGGAAACAATTCTATTGGCCTGGACTGGAAAGGGACATAACCGACTATCTAGCTAAGTGCCTAGAATGCCAACATGTTAAGGCCTAACACCAGCACCCAGCAGGGTTGTTAAAACCTCTACCAATTCCTGAATGGAAATGGGAAACCATTTCCATGGATTTCATCATTGGATTACCAATATCGACTAAGCGTAATGATGCCATCATGGTAGTGGTGGACAAATTGAGCAAGTCTGCTCACTTCATTTATGTCAATTCGACTTGCAAGGAAATAGATATTTCCAACATATTCATGAAGGATATATTCAGACTGCATGGCATGCCTAGAGAGATTGTATCCAACAAAGACACAAAATTCACTTCAAGCTTTTGGAAATCTTTGATGGCTGGTCTTGAGACTAAATTGTTGTTTAACATAGCCTATCACCCCCAAACTGATGGACAAACAGAAAGAGTAAACCAAATATTATAAGACATGTTAAGGATGCATGCAATACATTAGCCTAAGAAGCAGGAATACTACCTTCCATTGGTAGAATTTTCCTACAAAAACGGTTATCAAGAGTCACTAAAGATGATCCCTTTTGAAGCCCTCTATGATAAACAATGCAAAATTCCCATCAGCTAGAGTAATCCATTGGATAGAATTACAATCGGACCGGACATGCTGAAAGAAATGGAGCAACAAGTGATTCAGATAAAACATAACTTGAAAATTGCTCAGTATAGACAGAAGAGCTACGCTGACCAAAAGAGAACCCCCAAAGAGTTCAAGACATGAGACCATGCCTATCTCAGAGTTAGACCCAGGAAGAGTTCACTGAGAATGGGAGCTTGTTCCAAGATGGCACCTCATTATTGTGGACCCTTTTAAGTCTTCGATAGGGTGGGACCTGTAGCCTATAGGATAGCACTCCCTCCCATAGTAAAGACACATAATGTTTTCCATGTTTCATTATTGAAGAAATATGTACATGATTCTAATCATATAATTTCCTGGTCTGTGATCCAAGTGGATCCGGAGGGAGAATTCCTACCAGAACCTCAATGCATACTAGACAGGAAGGAAACCTCACTCGGGAACCAAACCACTGCACAGGTCAAGGTGCAGTGGAAACAGTTTGGCCCAGATGAGGCTACGAGGGAAATCGAGGATGCCACGAGACAAACATATCCAATTTTGTTTACTTCTGTATGTATATAGCCTATTGATAGATAGAACATCGAGGACAATGTTCCTTTAAGGGGAGGGAATTGTAACACCCTTTTTTCCCCAGTTTGTAAATATAACTATATTGGCCAAGAGACTATGGCAAACTCAAATGTGTGAATGTTTGATTTGATGGACCTTTGTATAAAAGGTTGATGAATGTAAATTTTGTTATTTTAATAGAAAATGGATAAGTGTTGCATGACTACTGGAAAGGGGATGTGCTAAAAGAGACCACAAATGCTATGAAATATATGATGGAGGGGACCAAGAATGGTTGCATTAACCTCCACCGAACCAATAATTTTCTGAATTTAATTGTTCAGGATCAGAACAACCCTCTAACCCAAGAATGAATTACAGTCAGGATGGTAGGTGGAAGACCTCCTCAAGAGTTAATGAGGGGATGGGGTATACTGCCCATATGTAAGGATTCTAGACCTGACCACGGACTGGAAATTCGGTCCACGCAAACTTGCTGGAAAAGACAAGAAAGGAAGGCATGGGGGTCAGAGAGGAAAATATGTGGAGAGTACATAGACAAGAAACTGAGATCTCGGATTCGAGGGAGAACTGTAAAAAGAGTGTGTTCTGATTGCAGGAAATAGGGATTGATCCATGAGAAGCACAATAGCCTTCATCACTATATATTTCTGTGCTGGAAGAAGAGATTCAATAAAAAATCATCGTGGTCTAGCTCGGGGGTGGCTAGTGGTAAATTCATTAGGAGTGACTAAGCCTATGGTTGGGTGGAAATGAGCATCCCTTCCAACAATCACTTCACATTATCTGGTTCTGATAAGTGTTTTCATACTCTATGTGTTGAATTGGGAATTAATGGTTGCATGCATGTATGTACATATCTATAAATGGTTTCAGTATTGAAATGGTTAAGCTATGTGTATACGTTAGCTTCCTTGAGGACTCATGCTTCTATTTTTCCCGTATGCTCCAGTTTAACTCTCGAAGGTGTTTTCCCCAGGGAGCTACCTCATAGCGCTGGAGTCGGAGAAAGCCTCTTGGCACTGCTACTGTCTCAGTAACCTCACGAGTTTACCCTGCCCTATTTTAGAACTTAAAAGTTATGTGAATTAGGAAAGCATTTCCTTCAAACCAGCAACCTGAGAGACCTTGAACTCGCACCCACGGCCTTAAACAAAACCTGACTAAGAGCATATCTCATAACCCGAGATTCATCTGAAGGTCCATGTGACCTGGGTCTAGGAAACTTATGCTAAGCCTGAAAGGAGCTAGCTCATAATGCTTTCAGAGTTTCGGGAGTTAGACATCGTGAGATGTCAAACTTCACGATAGTCAAAGTTACCTAAACTCCATGAGAAACAAGAGCCGTAGATGAATCAAGAACCTAACAAAAGGATATGAATGTGATCCGTTCATCGGGAGGAAAACCTATCTCAGTTGTGAGATTGACTCAAAGACCCACTAGAGTCAACGAATCAAACACCAGCCACTTGATTAGATCGATGGTTGGGAATCATTGTGGTGCACGAAGGTGAAATTAACGGACATGTTAGTTCACGGCCCGCAATCAACGAACCCTGTTGATCCCGTTGGGGTGGAAGATCAATGACCACGATTAGGCAGAGTCAGGAGAGCAATTCCAATATTGCAGAGATTGGGCCCTGTAATCGCTGTGAACTGTCGATCTATGAACAAAGATCGATGGTCGGGAATCGTTGCGGAGCGCGAAGGTGAAATTATAATACATTCTAGTTCACGGCCCGCAATCAACCAATGTCGTTGATCTCATTGGGGTGGAATATCAACGAACGTGATTAGACAGAGTCGGGCGAGCACTTCCTAAATTGCGGANCGATTAGGCAGAGTCAGGAGAGCAATTCCAATATTGCAGAGATTGGGCCCTGTAATCGCTATGAACTGTCGATCTCTGAACAAAGATCGATGGTCGGGAATCATTGCGGAGCGCGAAGGTGAAATTATCATACATGCTAGTTCATGGCCCGCAATCAACCAATGTCGTTGATCTCATTGGGGTGGAATATCAAAGAACATGATTATACAGAGTCGGGCGAGCACTTCCTAAATTGCGGAGATCGGTCCCCACAATCGCTATGAACATAGATCGATGGTTGGGAATCATTGCAGAGCGCAAAGGTGAAATTAGCAGATGTGCTAGTTCACGGCCCACAATCAACCAACATCGTTGACTTCGTCGGGGTGGAGGATCAACGACCACGATTAGACTAAGTCAGGCGAGTACTTTTCAAATTGTGGAGATTGAGCTCTTTCATAAAGAGCGAGCACGTTGGGGCCCCGCAATCACTGTGAACAATCGATCGATGAACAAATCGGTATTGCCCGGATCATGAATGTGAAGACCCAAGGGAGGTTGAAAGACAATCAGACTAGAGAAATGAGGCGCAGTGACTCCATCCGTGGTGACGTGGATTTAAGCTTGACTAGCCACATGCCACTTGGATTCATGCACATCACATACCCTATAGCCCCTTTTGAATGTGATACATGTCATCCCAGGCGAGGGCACGTGTCGCCCTTGACCCATCTACATGTCATCCCCTGTCACATGCATACCATGCCCATGTGGTTGGTGAAATGACTGGGATTTTGGGAGTGTGGGACTTCAGGACTCCAGAGGATTCGAGTTGCTTCGAAAATCCCCGAAGTGTCGAAGTGTCGGAGTAGATCCTAGCCATTGGAACAAGATGGCACATGGAAGTAGATTGTTAACTCCAGAGAAGAGCACTCTGGAGGAACACGAGGAGTGAAGTCCCGAAGTGCCAAATTCCATCGGAACTGTCAGTTGGAAGGGGACGCGTGGCGCTCGATCTCTAACTCTGGGTACAAAGTACTTCGAAGGAAAAAGGCATTGGAGTGTTCGAAACTCCCAAACATCGAAGTTCCGAAGTAGATCACAGTCGTCAATCATGAGGGATGTGTGGCACTCAATTTATAAGTTCAGGTACAGAGTACTTCAGGGAGAAAAGACTTTGGAGTGTTCGAAACTCCTGAACGATGAAGTCCCTAAGTGAATCAGGGTCGTCAAAACCTCTGAGGACACATGGCGTCGGATTGTGAAATTCAGAGATTTTCCACTCCGGAGGATTCACACGGTGGTTGTCTTGGCGTCTTGGCATAGCCCATGGTCATATGCGAGTATAGATGAATGGAAGAACTCGAAGAACTTGGGAGAGGATATCTACCAGCTCTAAGCTCAATTTGAAGCATGGAGACCATGGGTGGAAAGCTCTAGAAGAGAAGAATGCAATAGAGACCCCGAATGGGGGTGTTGATTTTCTTAAGAAGAAAAAAAATTTGACGCCCCACCATGGGTGTGTTACATCTATATATAAACTAAAAAGGGTAGGGGACAATGGACACCCTTTCTTGACCTCGATATCACTCCTAAAACTTTTAGAGAAACCAACTGACGTTCTGATTTTGACTTTAACCTCCTCATATAGCCTATGGATGGTTGATCTAAGATGCATAGGAATCCCAAGTTCCTCCATTCTATGCCAAAGCTTATCTCTAGGGACTGTGTCAAAANATTGGCCAAGAGACTATGGAAAACTCAAATGTGTGAATGTTTGATTTGATGGACCTTTGTATAAAAGGTTGATGAATGTAAATTTTGTTATTTTAATAGAAAATGGATAAGTGTTGCATGACTACTTGAAAGGGGATGTGCTAAAAGAGACCACAAATGCTATGAAATATATGATGGAGGGGACCAAGAATGGTTGCATTAACCTCCACCGAACCAATACTTTGCTGAATTTAATTGTTCAGGATCAGAACAACCCTCTAACCCAGGAATGAATTACAGTCAGGATGGTAGGTGGAAGACCTCCTCAAGAGTTAATGAGGGGATGGGGTATACTGCCCATATGTAAGGCTTCTAGACCTGACCACGGACTGGGAATTCGGTCCACGCAAACTTGCTGGAAAAGGAAAGAAAGGAAGGCATGGGGGTCAGAGAGGAAAATATGTGGAGAGTACATAGACAAGAAACTGAGATCTCGGATTCAAGGGAGAACTGTAAAAAGAGTGTGTTCTCATTGCGGGAAATAGGGATTGATCCAGGAGAAGGACAATAGACTTCATCACTATATATTTCTGTGTTGAAAGAAGAGATTCAATAAAAAATCATCGTGGTCTAGATCAGGGGTGGCTAGTGGTAAATCCATTAGGAATGACTAAGCCTATGGTTGGGTGGAAATGAGAATCCTTTCCAACAATCACTTCACATTATTTGGTTCTGATAAGTGTTTTCATACTCTATGTGTTGAATTGGGAATTAATGGTTGCATGTATGTACATATCTATAAATGGTTTCAGTATTGAAATGGTTAAGCTATGTGTATACATTAGCTTCCTTGAGAACTCATGCTTCTATTTTTCCCGTATTCTCCAGTTTAACTCTCGAAGGTGTTTTCCCCAAGGAGCTACCTCATAGTGTTGGAGTCGAAGAAAGCCTCTTGGCACTGCTACTGTCTCGGTAACCTCACGATTTTACCCTACCCTATTTTAGAACTTAAAAGTTATGTGAATTGGGAAAGCGTTTCCTTCAAACCAACAACCTAAGAGACCTTGAACTTGCACCCACGGCCTTAAACAAAATCTGACTAAGAGTATATCTCATAACCCGAGATTCATCTGAAGGTCCATGTGACCTGGGTCTAGGAAACTTATGCTAAGCCTGAAAGGAGCTAGCTCATAATGCTTCCAGAGTTTCGGGAGTTAGACGTTGTGAGATGTCAAACTTCACGATAGTCAAAGTTACCTAAACTCCATGAGAAACAAGAGCCGTAGATGAATCAAGAACCTAACAAAAGAATATGAATGTGATCCGTTCATCGGGAGGAAAACCTATCTCAATTGTGAGATCGACTCAAAGACCCACTACAGTCAATGAATCAAACACCAGCCACTTGATTAGATCGATGGTTGGGAATCATTGTGGTGCACGAAGGTGAAATTAACGAACATGTTAGTTCACGGCCCGCAATCAACGAACCCTGTTGATCCCGTTGGGGTGGAAGATCAATGACCATGATTAGGCAGAGTCAGGAGAGAAATTCCAATATTGCAGAGATTGGGCCCTGTAATCGCTGTGAACTGTCAATCTATGAGCAAGGATCGATGGTCGAGAATCGTTGTGGAGCGCGAAGGTGAAATTATCATACATGCTAGTTCACGGCCCGCAATCAACCAATGTCGTTGATCTCGTTGGGGTGGAATATCAACGAACATGATTAGACAGAGTTGGCCGAGCACTTCCTAGATTGCGGAGATTGGTCCCCACAATCGCTATGAACATAGATCGATGGTTAGGAATCATTGCAGAGCGCAAAGGTGAAATTAGCGGATGTTCTAGTTCATAGCCCGCAATCAACCAACATCGTTGACTTCGTCGGGGTGGAGGATCAACGACCACGATTAGACTAATTCAGGCAAGTACTTTTCAAATTGTGGAGATTGAGCTCTTTGATAAAGAGCAGGCACGTTGGGGCCCCACAATCACTGTGAACCATTGATCGATGAACAAATCGGTATTGGCTGGATCATGAATGTGAAGACCCAAGGGAGGTTGAAAGACAATCAGACTAGAGCGATGAGGCACAGTGACGCCATCCGTGGTGACGTGGATTTAAGCTTGACTAGCCACATGCCACTTGGATTCATGCACATCACATACCTTATAGCCCCTTTTGAACGTGATACATGTCATCCCAGGCGAGGGCACGTGTCACCCTTGACCCATCTACATGTCATCCCCTGTCACATGCATACCATGCCCATGTGGTTGGTGAAATGACTGGGATTTTTGGAGTGTGGGACTTCAGGACTCCAGAGGATTCGAGTTGCTTCGAAAATCCCCAAAGTGTCGAAGTGTCGGAGTAGATCCTAGCCATTGGAACAAGATGGCAGGTGGAAGTAGATTGTTAACTCCGGAGAAGAGCACTCTGGAGGAACACGAGGAGTGAAGTTCTGAAGTGCTGAAGTCCATCGGAACTGTCAATTGGAAGGGGACGCGTGGCACTCGATCTCTAACTCTGGGTACAAAGTACTTCGAAGGAAAAAGGCGTTGGAGTGTTTGAAACTCCCAAACGTCGAAGTTCCGAAGTAGATCACAGTCGTCAATCATGAGGGATGTGTGGCACTCGATTTATAAGTTCAGGTACAGAGTACTTCGGGGAGAAAAGACTTTGGAGTGTTCGAAACTCCTGAACGATGAAGTCCCTAAGTGAATCAGGGTCGTCAAAACCTCCGAGGACACATGGCGTAGGATTGTGAAATTCAGAGATTTTTCACTCTGGAGGATTCATGCGGTGGTTGTCTTAGCGTCTTGGCATAGCCCACGGTCATATGCGAGTATAGATGAATGGAAGAACTCAAAGAACTTGGGAGAGGATATCTACCAGCTCTAAGCTCAATTTGAAGCATGGAGACCGTGGGTGGAAAGCTCTAGAAGAGAAGAATGGAATAGAGACCCCGAATGGGGGTGTTGATTTTCTTAAGAAGAAAAAAAATTTGATGCCCCACCATGGGTGTGTTACATCTATATATAAACTAAAAAGGGTAGGGGACAATGGACACCCTTTCTTGACCTTGATATCACTCCTAAAACTTTCAGAGAAACCAACTGACGTTATGATTTTGACTTTAACCTCCTCATATAGCCTATGGATGGTTGATCTAAGATGCATAGGAATCCCAAGTTCCTCCATTCTATGCCAAAGCTTATCTCTCGGGACCGTGTCAAAAGATTTTTTGAAATCGGCAAAGCAACAAAAGACTTCCTATTTATTCTCCCACACTTTTTCAATAATGTGCCTTAGAGTTATACCGTGATTAATCGTTGAGTGTTTAGGTATGAAACCTGCTTTCCCTTTAGCCTGCTTATCTCTTTCTTCCTCCCACTTGCTGATTCTATTTTCCAGCATACTTCCAAATAAATTTGCAAACAAGGGGTTTATCATTATAGTCCTATAGTTGGAGGGATTGTTGAAATCCCCACTCTTGAAAAGCGACATTGCTAGAGTCGTTTTCCAATCTGTAGGGAATCCTTGTTGAATGATGTTGTTGAAAATTTTCATCATGTGAGGTGCAAGAGTTTTTGAATCCCATTTTAGATAATTTTCTTGGAGTTTGACTAAATATTTTTCTTTTTGTTACACCTCAAAATTACTCACTTTGACAGTGTCGCAAGTGTCATCATTACAAGTGTTGTAAGTGTTGCATCTTGTCTGTAAGTGTCACATCTTGACTATAAGTGTTGCAAGTGTCACAAAAATCATACTTCCATATTGCCTATGTCGTGCCTCTAACGACATCACAAAGACACTTAAGACACCTCAAAGGCTAGTTTGGAAGAAGAGAAATCACTTGACAGGAAGTACAAGCCTTTTGCCATTGGAAAAACCACTCAAAACTGAATTTTGGAGAGGAGCGCTCCCCTACCCATTGTTAGGGAGTGCTAGCACTCCCTGAGCCTCTTTGGGGGAGTGTTTGAGCGCCCTGTGTACCCTTTTGGGGGAGAACTACCATTTTTTTAGAAAATTGTGGGTTTGTTGAGAAAAATAAGGGAAGAATCCCTCAATTCCTGAAGGTAGTTGGATTCGAATAGATGGTCAAGGCATGATCTTAGGGGAGATCCTCAACTGAAGGAGAGGAATCCTCAAATCATCCCAAANTGTTCGAAACTCCTGAACGATGAAGTCCCTAAGTGAATCAGGGTCGTCAAAACCTCTGAGGACACATGGCGTCGGATTGTGAAATTCAGAGATTTTCCACTCCGGAGGATTCACACGGTGGTTGTCTTGGCGTCTTGGCATAGCCCATGGTCATATGCGAGTATAGATGAATGGAAGAACTCGAAGAACTTGGGAGAGGATATCTACCAGCTCTAAGCTCAATTTGAAGCATGGAGACCATGGGTGGAAAGCTCTAGAAGAGAAGAATGCAATAGAGACCCCGAATGGGGGTGTTGATTTTCTTAAGAAGAAAAAAAATTTGACGCCCCACCATGGGTGTGTTACATCTATATATAAACTAAAAAGGGTAGGGGACAATGGACACCCTTTCTTGACCTCGATATCACTCCTAAAACTTTTAGAGAAACCAACTGACGTTCTGATTTTGACTTTAACCTCCTCATATAGCCTATGGATGGTTGATCTAAGATGCATAGGAATCCCAAGTTCCTCCATTCTATGCCAAAGCTTATCTCTAGGGACTGTGTCAAAATATTTTTTGAAATCGACAAAGCAACAAAAGACTTCCTATTTTTTCTCCCACACTTTTTCAATAATGTGCCTTAGAGTTATACCGTGATTAATCGTTGAGTGTTTAGGTATGAAACCTACTTTCCCTTTAGCCTGCTTATCTCTTTCTTCCTCCCACTTGCTGATTCTATTTTCCGGCATACTTCCAAATAACTTTGAAAACAAGGGGTTTATCATTATAGTCCTATAGTTGGAGGGATTGTTGAAATCCCCACTCTTGAAAAGCGACATTGCTAGACTCGTTTTCCAATCTGTAGGGAATCCTTGCTGAATGATGTTGTTGAAAATTTTCATCATGTGAGGTGCAAGAGTTTTTGAATCCCATTTTAGATAATTTTCTTGGAGTTTCATGAAATATTTTTCTTTTTGTTACACCTCAAAATTACTCACTTTGATAGTGTCGCAAGTGTCATCATTACAAGTGTTGTAAGTGTTGCATCTTGTCTGTAAGTGTCACATCTTGACTATAAGTGTTGCAAGTGTCACAAAAATCATACTTCCATATTGCCTATGCCGTGCCTCTAACGACATCACAAAGACACTTAAGACACCTCAAAGGCTAGTTTGGAAGAAGAGAAATCACTTGACAGGAAGTACAAGCCTTTTTCCATTGGAAAAACCACTCAAAACTGAATTTTGGAGAGGAGCGCTCCCCTACCCACTGTTAGGGAGTGCTAGCACTCCCTAATCCTCTTTGGGGGAGTGTTTGAGTGGCCTGTGTACCCTTTTGGGGGAGAACTACCATTGTTTTAGCAAATTGTGGGTTTGTTGAGAAAAATAAGGGAAGAATCCCTCAATTCCTGAAGGTAGTTGGATTCAAATAGATGGTCAAGGCATGATCTTAGGGGAGATCCTCAACTGAAGGAGAGAAATCCTCAAATCATCCCAAATATCTCTCAAGTGGTTGGACCTCTCCAAGGTTATATATGGAGGCCTTCTCATGGTGAGAGGTACGGTGGAGACTAGAGATTGATACCAAATTTATGATCCTATANTGTTCGAAACTCCTGAACGATGAAGTCCCTAAGTGAATCAGGGTCGTCAAAACCTCTGAGGACACATGGCGTCGGATTGTGAAATTCAGAGATTTTCCACTCCGGAGGATTCACACGGTGGTTGTCTTGGCGTCTTGGCATAGCCCATGGTCATATGCGAGTATAGATGAATGGAAGAACTCGAAGAACTTGGGAGAGGATATCTACCAGCTCTAAGCTCAATTTGAAGCATGGAGACCATGGGTGGAAAGCTCTAGAAGAGAAGAATGCAATAGAGACCCCGAATGGGGGTGTTGATTTTCTTAAGAAGAAAAAAAATTTGACGCCCCACCATGGGTGTGTTACATCTATATATAAACTAAAAAGGGTAGGGGACAATGGACACCCTTTCTTGACCTCGATATCACTCCTAAAACTTTTAGAGAAACCAACTGACGTTCTGATTTTGACTTTAACCTCCTCATATAGCCTATGGATGGTTGATCTAAGATGCATAGGAATCCCAAGTTCCTCCATTCTATGCCAAAGCTTATCTCTAGGGACTGTGTCAAAAGATTTTTTGAAATCGGCAAAGCAACAAAAGACTTCCTATTTTTTCTCCCACACTTTTTCAATAATGTGCCTTGGAGTTATACCGTGATTAATCGTTGAGTGTTTAGGTATGAAACCTACTTTCCCTTTAGCCTGCTTATCTCTTTCTTCCTCCCACTTGCTGATTCTATTTTCCAGCATACTTCCAAATAACTTTGAAAACAAGGGGTTTATCATTATAGTCCTATAGTTGGAGGGATTGTTGAAATCCCCACTCTTGAAAAGCGACATTGCTAGACTCGTTTTCCAATATGTAGGGAATCCTTGCTGAATGATGTTGTTGAAAATTTTCATCATGTGAGGTGCAAGAGTTTTTGAATCCCATTTTAGATAATTTTCTTGGAGTTTGATGAAATATTTTTCTTTTTGTTACACCTCAAAATTACTCACTTTGATAGTGTCGCAAGTGTCATCATTACAAGTGTTGTAAGTGTTGCATCTTGTATGTAAGTGTCACATCTTGACTATAAGTGTTGCAAGTGTCACAAAAATCATACTTCCATATTGCCTATGTCGTGCCTCTAACAACATCACAAAGACACTTAAGACACCTCAAAGGCTAGTTTGGAAGAAGAGAAATCACTTGACAGGAAGTACAAGCCTTTTGCCATTGGAAAAACCACTCAAAACTGAATTTTGGAGAGGAGCGCTCCCCTACCCACTGTTAGGGAGTGCTAGCACTCCCTAATCCTCTTTGGGGGAGTGTTTGAGCGGCTTGTGTACCCTTTTGGGGGAGAACTACCATTTTTTTAGCAAATTGTGGGTTTGTTGAGAAAAATAAAGGAAGAATCCCTCAATTCCTGAAGGTAGTTGGATTCAAATAGATGGTCAAGGCATGATCTTAGGGGAGATCCTCAAATGAAGGAGAGAAATCCTCATATCATCCCAAATATCTCTCAAGTGGTTGGACCTCTCCAAGGTTATATATGGAGGCCTTCTCATGGTGAGAGGTACGGTGGAGACTAGAGATTGATACCAAATTTATGATCCTATAAGTGGTATTGACATAAGAGAATGGAGATTGAGAATTACATCAAACTTATGATCTCATGAGTGAGATGTCATCAAAGAAATCAGTGGAGATTATTTGAGCAAAGGGGTCGKGTTGGACAAGGAGAACTGGAAGAAGTTCTTGCACCTTCATCCAAAGGATTGTAAGTACTTTTACTTGTTCTCATTAATAATCAATGCTTGGCCTATTTCTTTCAAACTTATGCTTGTTCCACATGAGTTTGTCTGCAGTAGACGGATCTATGTTTGAGAAAATCTCAGTAGAGTAGGAAGTCTTTTGTACCTTTGTTTGTTTTACAGGACCTATCAGGGAGCTCAAGATCGAAGCTCAACCTAGACTTTACAAGGACAAACGTCACTAACAAGGTACATATCTTTCTATTTCTCTTTCATGGATTAGTTTGATTAGATCTAAAAGGAAGTCAGTGTCCATGTTAAGCACTTTCCTATCTTGGCCTTAGGAGTCTAGAGACCAAGAGGGAATCCACTTGTCCGCAGGGGGATTCACCTACAACAAAAATTGGCGACTCCACTGAGGAGAAGATCTGATTTTTGTTTCCATTCCCAGATCTTGTTTTGGCCCTTTGCCCACTAATTTGATCTCCTCCACATTGTCTTTTTTATTCTTAGATTTGTTTGATTACTTCTTTATGTCATCAGGATCACCTTGATTGACTAAATTTCCTTGATGTTTTGAGTGTCTGGGCATTTTTCTGAGATTTTGTAGCAGAGCGCTCCCCTGCCCTTGTTAGCAGAGCGCCAAAACTCCCTGGTGGTCTTACACAGAGTGTTGGAGCACTCTGGTACCCCTTACACCAAAGCACTATCCCATTTTCAGTGAAAAACCCTCTAGTTTTTCAATTTCTGGGTTCAGATTTTGCCTTTTGCATTTGCTTAGGGTCTCATACTGTCAGTCCATCTTGGTATTGGCCTTCAACACCTTGTTTTCTAAGTATTCATCCTCTTTTGTTTGGATTTTTTGACATTTGTCCTTACTTTGCAATTTGTCCTTCACGATTTGGAGTCAATTTGTTGTTTTCTTCTCGTTTATCTGAATGAGTGAAAACTTTGTAAGGAGTTTCAAAGGTATTTTGTACTTTTATTTCTAATCTTTGAGTCATCTTGTCCAAGCTCTTTCTCCTTCCTTTTGAGTTTTTGGCTTTCGGTTTCTTGTTTGATCATAACAAGGGTGTCTTTCGGTTTATGTGAGGTTTGCTTCCATATTGCTTAAATCTCACAACTCTTGAAGTTCGATTAGCATAGGAAGCTTTACATCTACTAGTTATCAGTCACATATAAACATTTTAGCATTGNCTAAAATCAACGCTTAACTAAAATTTATTAGACTTTTTACATCTTTGTTAGCAAACCTACATTAGTTTAAGGTGTAGGGCTTTGGAATAGGTTGAAAGGATAACTTTCCAAAAGCTATCAAACAAAATTATCATCTTACGATAGGGAGAGAAAATCCAATTGTTGTATAGGCTTTCTGGGATCCCCCTCTCACACAGGGGTTACACACGAGGTCACATTCGAGAGAATTACGGAGATTATCCCTCCATGGTTCAACTGTTTGTAGTGGTCGGATCGTATATTGGGGGTCACTTGAGGGTATACCTATGATTATATGTGGGAGCCTCTCGAGTTGATTTTGGACTTGTTATCTTGCCCATATGTTCGGATTGAACTGTCAACTGTACCCACCCAGGGGATGATTGTGAGTTGGTGACCTTAGTAGCCATAATATTTAGGGTCTCACACAAGGTGATGGTGAAGGGAAGTCTCACTGTACCTGGAACATATGTTGGTCAAACTCACTCGGGCTCCTTGGAGGGTAAATCCACAATTACTGCATGGAAGCTTGCACCAAGGTGTAAGTCTGTTAAGAAGGTCACCAATGTAACTAATCCAACCGATCTACCCCCACCTCTTCCTATTTTGATCTCACGACGTTGGATTTCATCACCAACTAGTGGTTTCACTGTGGGAAGGTTTTGTTTGATTGTTTGTTTCTTAGATTCATAGTGTGTGTTGGTTGTGTTACTTAGTTGACCTTAAGTCAAGTCAGTGTTAATGGCATCAAATCTTGAGAGTACCAATGGAGGGACCCCTTGTCCTGGGGAACCTTATACCTTTCCTTCATTTGGAAACTTTGGTCCTCCGTACATTGCCACACTAAGTCTTCCGAGACTCACCATCGGATTACCGGTTTGGTTGTTCCCCACTCCGGTGATCTTGAATCCTCCCAATGTTTCAACTGCACCTAATACTTTATATGTCAGTACACCACCCACACATCAACCTCACATCGACTTTTCTCCTTCTTCACCCATTAAGTCTCCTTCCATTTCTCCTTCTTCGCCTAGTGAAAGCTCTAAAGCAAGTAGTCAGGTTGATCAGAAGAAGAAGAAATAGAAAGAGAAGAAGAAGAAAAGTCTGAAAAGGAACAAGGCCCCAACAACATCAGATGTTGGATCCCAACAACTAGCTACTGTTAATAGTACTAGGAGTGTTGATGAGGTGAACAAGATTAAAATAAAGAATCTGAAACCCAAATTCCCTTGTAGTCTTTGTAAGGGTGACCACTTTCTGAGGGATTTCCCTGGTATTCCCATGGTCTTAGAAATGTGGTCCTCCACGTCATCGGTCTCTACTAGTCATGCCGGTGATACCCTGTCAACTAGTGATGATAAGGTTGGTAAGAAGAAGACAATGTCAAATTCCCTTGCATGTTATGCAAAGGTGATCATTATTCTCATATTTTTCCTCGCATGGATGATGTTTCTTCTCTTTTGGAAAAACTTCAACTTCCAAAAGGTTATCGTAAGATTTCCCCCAACCCATCATTAGTTGATGGACTGGTCAATCTGGTTCCATCCCTGGTCAGTCTGGTTGATCTGGTAGTCAATCTAGTTTCCTCCTCGATTGAACCACAAACCCAAGTAGTTGATCCAGTTCCGTCATCGATCAACCCTACTCTTCATCAAAAGAGTGTAACCCAAGTAGTCAACCCATTTTCATCCTCGGTCGACCCCACTCTCCTGTTATAGAGTGAAACCAAAGAGGTCGATCCTACTCCTCCTTTGATGAGTGCCAAAGTGGTTGATCCAGTCCCTTCCTCGGTCAGTCCAACCCTTCATTCGAAGAGTGCCAAAGTGGTCAATCAGGTTACATCATCGGTCAATCCCACTCTTCCTCTGAAGAGTGCCAGCGTGGTCGATCTGATCCCATCATCGGTCGATCCCACTCTCCCTCTAGAGAGTAAACCCGATATTTCCCATGTTTTTCTCATTGATACAGAATCTACTGTGCTAGGGGGCATTCCTCTTTCTATCGTGAAACCCCCTCCAAGCAAAGAGGCCATCCTTTTTTATTGGGGTGCACTAATCGGACCTCATCTTCCTTCTCACATTCTTTTCTGGATTACAATATAGTTTGTGGTTGGGACATTCCTCAAATGTTGATAGATGAAGGTGCGTCCATTAGTATTTTGTCCTCTATTGCTTGGAATGCTTTGGGTTTTACTCAGCTTGCACTGATTACATAGAATCTGTTAGCTTTTAACAGAAGAACCAGTCAACCTTTAGGAACCCTTCCTCAGTTTCCGGTAACTTTGGGAGGGAAAACTATCTTGATTGATGTCATCGTAGTCCGAGACCCCTTGGATTTCCTTTACTCCTTGGGTAGGATTATGTCTATTCCATGAAAGTTGTTGTGTCCACTATTTTTCATGTGATATCTTTCCCTCACGATGGAAGAATTGTGACTATTAATCAACTTTCCTTCATTAGTCCTGACTGGATTACCTCCCTGAATGGTTCTTATATGACGACAGTATCGCCCCCGCTGCATGTCAATTATGTGGCGTTGTCTCCCATGACTTCAACTTCCGATGATTTGGATCCGGTAGTTGACATGGTGATCTCTTTGTTAGGGCTATTGGAGCCTGATCTCCTTACCCTTGACGAGGCCCTTGACATGTGTTCCTTCCAGAGTGATTTTCTTCCATCCAGTGAAGATCTCTTGGAAACCATGACTGAGTTTTGTCCCTTGACATGGTGTTCTTTTAGAGCGTTATTTTCTTGGAAGCCATGATCAAGAAGAGTCACGAGCATAGTTTTCTCTTCTCTATGGAAAGCTCGTTAAAAAATGAAACAGAGGTCACGAGCACAGTTTCTCCTCTCTATAACAAGCTCGTTAAAAAATGAAACAGAAGCTTTGAACATAGTTTTCCTCTGTGTAGAAAGCTCATTAAAAAATGAAACAACAATCTGGGGATTGAACCCGGAGCACTGAGCATAGTTCTTTTCTTGTGTCAAACTCGTTAAAAAGTGAAACAGTCACCTCTTTTGAACCTTCATTTCATCCACCCTTATTCTTTTTCTCCATCTAGTAGATAAATTGGTGACAAACGCAAAGTTGGTGAATGAACTGAAGCTTGGAGGTCATGTCTCCAACCTTTGATGATCATTATAGAGTTAAGCCACTAGCTTTCAAGTTGGGGGCATACCGAGCTTAGTCTTTGTTCTTTCTCGTGCTCATAAATACATGAGAATGCAACTAGCTAAACTTTTATCTCTTTTTCGGACCTGCATGGATATACGAAAAAGGAACCCCTTGGAGTCGTCTTTGAGCTCTTTTCAGACTCTCTAAACATGAAAAGATTGTCGAGTGATCTTGCTTCCTTTCACACTTGTTAAAAGGTTTGAAAGGGTGTCTTTTGAGTGATAATTTATCTCTTTTTCGGCCTCTCGAAACTAACATTACGAAAAAGGACAACATTGGAGTCGTCTTTAAGTTGTTTTCAGACTCTCTAAATATGAAAAACCACCGGGTTTACCTTCTTTCGACTCGTTAAATGATCATACATTGAAGGGCCCATATGGGATCGAACCCTTACTTCTTCCAGTTCGTTAAACAAAGGAAGAGGGACTTACTGAAGGTGAGTCATATCAAGCATGTGTTACCCTCCTCGAGCTCGTTAAATTAAAAAGAGGTACTTGTCTATCTGGATGGGGGAAAAATTGAAAGAAGCAAGCCAAGAAATTTTTTGAGAACACTACTAGTAGCTCTTACGGTCGCCCTTGAACATGACACTTTGTCTTTCCACGCATTTTAATCCCCTTAACCTCTGCACTGAGGCTGTAGTGTCCCCAAGGCCGAGCCCCGTTGTAAACCATGTTTTGAAAGGAAATGAAACCATGTTTTATAGGCTGGTGAGACAAGTTCTTATAAGCTGGAGACTTATGTGTTTGTTAGGCCAGGGAGCCTAAGTGTTGAAGGCCAGGATCCTGCTGTTGTACTTGTATGTATGCAGAACATTTAATAAAATATAAACACCGC
>JZKD02S0184655.1:0-22748 GCA_000966675.3 Picea glauca | reverse complement strand
CCTTAATTATCGCCACATCGCGATATCGCGACTCGACGTATCATTTCCTCAAAAGTCTGTCCTCGAATTCCCGAGTCGCGATATGGCGAGTAAATTAATTACGTAATTAAGGATGCGCCAAATCATGATTACCACTGATTACATTAAAATTGGCACTCGCAGTCTTGCGAGTTAAAGGGTCAAAATATGAAAAGGAATTTCACGATGCAGCGAAAGATGAGAAAGTTTTTAAGTCGTTAAGATTGGTAATTTTAAATTAAATGAAATACGCCCCGCGCTTCAAGGTTGTCACACTTCAAGAGGTATTTTCTTGCTCTCCATAACCCGAGTACCTATCAAGCCACCCAATATTGATGACATTAATGAGAAATTAGGGTAAATCCACGAATAAATCAGATCGGATTTATGCATTTAATTTGGTTTTATGTGCGATTTGACAGACTTATTCAAAAGGTACAGAGTTTTCAAATATATATGAGAGTTTCATTTATTTTAAACATTTTTCATAAGCGCACAGAGCTCACTTTTCTCCGAGAGAAATTATTTCCGCATGTATACGCAGGTCTACTACAGAAGAGTTAAAAAGCAAGCTTCAACTATTTCACCAAGGAGAGCAGCAAAAGCAAATGTCGAAGTTGTAGCACAGGGTCTGGACAACGTGTCAGATACTTCACCTCGGACGGGTGGCTCAGTACCCACCTGGTCGTCTATTTCAGACATTCTACAATCCGAGCTGGTAAACTGTAGAGACTCTGATGACGATAACCTTGATATTGTGAACGACGACCTAAACACTAAGTACAAGACAATTGTTCAGTCGGGAACGCACCTGGTTGCAACCAGATCTCGGTTTCTCCCATACTACGACATGATCCGATGGGCATTGGATCACATCGACCTGCCTTCCAATACTATCGTAGATGACCAATAGGCCATGATCGAGACTTTTAGGCCCGAGCATATCCAATCTATGTATAAGCTCCCAACAACTTCTGAATACACATATGGCAAAGAATTCCTGGCGGACTTCAAAAAGAAAGAGTGTGAAGAATATGAAAAAAAAATGCCAATCTTGATAAAAGATTGGGTTTCATGTTCCGTGACATTCAGAGTGAATGACAAGGGCATGTATTCAATTTCTTCGTTGGAGCCAAATTTTATGTATGTGGCGATGATGACTTGTCGGCTTTTCGGATGGGAGGATACCGCACATTTTTACATCCAGTGGGTACCTCTCATCTTTCGGGTGGCAGAATGTTCCTCATTCAATTGGGAAAAAATTCTCTCCGATAGTTTGTTCAATAGGGTCATCGAGTATCGGGAGCAAAAAGAAGCTGGAAAACCATCCGGATTCTTCATGTCCACGTATATCATGGATGCAATATGCTCCATGACGCCTTTTCCTTTAATGAATTGGGCTTGGAGTCCAACCCATGAGAAGATTGTTCATGAGTACCACGATAAACTGTGGGAAAATAATGCGAACAAGTTTATTTATGTGATTTTTAATAGGGTGATGGTGCCCCTGCACATCACCATTTTTGGTCTTTCACCACCCCGCATCTCGGATAGCATTGCTTCGAATCTGAGTTGTTTCGAGCTACTTTCCCTCCTTCGGCACTACCGTTGTTCATCCCCGACAAGATGGCATGTCGCGAGATTGTTCGGCAAACAGTAATCGATGGAGTGAGCAAAGAGCTCAAAGTGTCATCAAAGAAGGTATGGCCATTTTTCCCTATTCGGATAAATTCCTATTCCTTATTAGATTTTGGACATGCTAAGGCTGAGGCTGCAGCCATTGAAGACTTGAGCCTAGTCTCTATCGAGTACAAAAATCATGATCCTCAGGGAATTGTAAGCACTCATTTGGGAAATTGTGGATTAAAGAGGTTCGAATATGAATGTTCACCCTCGGATGATGTTTTCCAAGGGGCGAGGTCCTATTTGGAGGTGCAATTTCGAATCAGATCCCTAGCACCCGAAGACAGGACCTCAGTTTTAAAATTTCAGGAGCATAGGAAACGATGTCTCCCCGTGGTGCTGGGAGGTTTGGGACTTTCCAAGGATAAAGAAAAATAGGTCGAAAGTTCTGGGGGGAAAACCTCTAACCCCTAAAAACGTCAGGAAGGGGAGCAGGAGAAGAGTCCTGAGCAAGAGAAGAATAACGAAACAAAGAAAAATACCGAAAAGGAGAAGAGTCCTGAGCAGGAGAAGAATCCAGAAAAGGAGAAGAGTCTCGAGCGGGAGGAGAATCCCGAAACAGAAAAAGAGACCATTGATCCTCCCAAGGAGCATAGTCCAGAGGTGGAAATAAAAGGCACAGACCCACCAGAAACTCAGAATCCAGAGGCAAGGACGAAGACCTCTGACCCCCCAAAAGAGCGAGATCCACTCAGCACACTAGGGAAGGGTTCGAAGCAGATCGGGCAACCCATCACCTCTATCACACCCTTGCAGTCGGCACAGGGAGGCGTTAGCGAGGGATGGATATTTGGTGAAGAACTAAGACCTATAAGGGTAGAGGAACTCCCTCCTAATGAATTCTTCTTTGACAAAAAGAAGAAAGTAGTGGTGAAGCGAGAATTTTATCAAGAGGGAGAGTCCACTATTAAAAAATTCAAAGTGATGACCGATGGGATGAATAAAAGGAAAGATGAATTTGCCACGAAAATTGCAGGAACGCTAGGAGCGTATGCGATGGCAAATCAATTCTCGGTCGAAATGTTAAAGAAGCAGCTCAAAGCCAAAAATAGCCTGATCAAGACTCTTGAGGCTAGGGTGCCTTCGGCAGCAGAGAGCACTAAGAGTCAAGCAAGTGGAGAAATCGAGTTGTCTCGATTGGCCAACAAGAAAGAAATTGAAGTCCTCAAGACCAAGGTGGAACAAGAAAATTCTACAATCCGAGATGGTCGGGTACAATCAGGCCAGCAGAGGGATACGATTACACAACTGCAGACTCAGTTAGAGGTCATAGAAAGCAAGGCGGTTGACATCGAGATCATTAAATCCCGAGCAATCGATATTCAGAGAAAGATCTCCTCCGCTCAACATCGTCTGCTAAATAAAGTAGGAGAGATTCAAGAAGACTGTTTGTTAATACACCCGATCTCTGAGAATCTGACTGACAAAGAAAGAAATGCAGAGGCTGCTCGGGTCTCTTTTCAAGAGGCAGTGATAGCGACCAACAACAGGTTTTCAGGGCCTCTCGGGCTCACCATTGCCAAACAAACCAGGGGTAATATCTTGTTAAAAAATTGGGAACAGGATATTACTTTAAGCAAGGAGAAGGCTCAAAAAGTGACAAATTCGTTAGAAGAGGCCGTCAATAACATAAATGGTGAGCAGTTAGGGATAGAGATTGGAGGTGACACAGAGGTGGTGAGGCAGATAAATATAGATCAGATTTCTCTCGACATAAAAGAGGAGAATGAGAGAAATTCTATGGAAATCTCCAAGATGGACAGGGTAGACCCAACTCAAATCTACAAACATTTGATTCAACCCAGTACACAACTTGGCTCCCTTGAACTCGTTGATTTACAAATAGATGATAAGCTTCCACAGTTGGCACGAGAGTGCTATTTGGCCGAAGCCCGTTGTCAGGCTGAGCCTTCACAACTTGTCACCCAGTTTGTGGACAAGTGTATAATGTACACTGAATCCATGCGAGGACAGACACCTAGCACTTCTTGAAGATAGAATAGGTGAAATGGAGTTATTTCGCTCCCCTCAGGTGTCAATGCAAAACCTTCACAGCTTGTATTTTATTTTTTGGACAAATGTATCATATGTATTAAATCTAAGAAAAAACAAGCACCTAGGACTTTTTTGAAAATGGATCTGGACAGATGGAGTAATTTGGCTCTTCTGAACCAAGAGGGAAATTTTGTATAAATACATCACAAAAAGAAGAGATAAGGGGCTGGACTTTTTGGTGTTCATGGTAACAGAGTTTTCTCATGAAGGAAGTTAATAAAAAGCAAATTGAAGATTCCTGATTATGTCACGACTGTTTTTCAAGTATTTTTTGTTGTGTTCTTTGTTTCTTTTCATTTTTCTCTACATAATTGATGTGTATCACTATAATTTAGTACGACCACTACTATAGTAAAGGAATTTTGTTTTTCGGTAATTGTTTCTTATCTTTCCTCTGCACCAGCTATCAACGAGTGTAAGACCAACTTACAGTTACATAATTTTATGTTTATTTACACCACGTCAATTATGTTCATATCAATTTCTTCTTCTGTGTATACGTGAGTTTTCTACTGATAGGAATTTTACGTTATCTGCAGCTAGATGTTTTTCTCTCATTCCACATCTTTTACTAAAAGTAATACAGTTACGGGAAATGGCCTTTAGTTTGTATTCCTATTTTGTTCCTCATGCGAAAATTTCTCTTATCTCGATTGAATTGAAACAGCGTTAAAATCTCTCATTAAATCATTTCCATACTGGTACTGTTCCTCAATGACTGTAACTACAGCAACTCAACCAAATATTCAATCCGGGCTATCTAATCAAGTACATATCACTTTGAATCTTTTCGATATAATCCTTAAAACTACGAACACCCGGGAGGAATTGGAACAATCATGGGCAGCCATTGAATGAGATATTACTACCGAGGAACAGTTGGAAGCTAGACATCGAGAACGTAGAAATCCTCACTAGTTTCCTATACCGAAGGTTAGTGAAATCCTTTATCAACCTTTATCATACTTTCGGATGGCTTGACACTGTACTTTAAATCCTTAAGTACAGACTCAGGAACAACATCTTTCTAGTGCCGTTTCCAGGGACCGAAGTTACGAAATCTTTTTCCCTGGGAAAACGACAAACTATTTTGTTGATAGTGTTACTCTTTGATAGTGAACATAGAGTGCACATTGTTTTAAGGCTTGTTTAAATATTTCACTTGGCGACTCCACTAAAACACAAACTGGTGTCTAGTAGAAGGCATACCAGACAGAACCCGGATGGCAAGCTGATTATGCCTGTTAATAATCCTGAGAAAATCTTAAGAGTGAGAGGCTCCTTCGAGACAACCACTTCGTTTAATAAACCTAAAAATCCACTTTTAAAGATTAAATTTGCTTCAAAACCTCCTATTTCTGGTAGCCCTCTATCTGATACCAAAGATCCAGAAGCTAACTATTCATAATTTAGGAGTGAGCCACATCAGACTTTCCAATCTATAAACAAGGGTAAAGGACCCTTGGAAAGATCTTTGTCATTTGACACACCATCCTTTCTTCGGCAGAACTTCCCGGTCTTATCTGATTCAAAAAAGAGTGTTACACCCTCATTCCCTACTCCCAAGTCGATGGCAGACGTTGGAGGAGGAGGTGGAGGACAACCACATGTCCCTCCTCCCAGAGTATTTGCAAAAGTGGTAGTGAGATACACTCCCCTAGTTTTACCCATTCCCCTCAATGATTTACCTGATAACTACATCAAAAATCTTCCTAAGTTCACTGGGGAGGGAGATCTAACCGCATCCGAACATATAAACTTCTTTGACCAGTTCGCAGATATCTACGGTATTGAACACGAGGATGTCTATTCAAGACTACTGGTCCAGACCTTCAAAGGACAGGTCCGAACTTGGTTTCAGAGTCTTCCTGTAGCCTCTATTCGGACATATGACGCCTTGGAAGATGCTTTCCTCAAACAGTGGGGAGAGAGAAAAGATCACTTATATTACCTTACCGAGTTTGGATCCCTAAAGAAAACGAATTCAAAAACTGTTATGGAATTTATTCTGATATTTAACAACCTTTATAATAAAATTCCAGCCGTTGTTAAACCTTCCGAACCCTCAGCCAAAGTAACCTTTGCAGGAGCCTTTAAACCTGATTTTGCATTACTTTTGCGAGAAAGAAGAGGTGCCACCCTAAATAGAATGCAAGACGATGCTGTCGAAATAGAATCTAATATGATGGCTTCGGGTAAGTTAAAGGCTAAAGCAGAAACAACCAACCATGATAACAGATGCTATAGGGAACCAGCAGGTCCTTCCGGGTCAAATAGATACACTGATGACAGAATGGATGATATGGCCCGAATAATTAAAGATCTGTCTAACAAAATCTCTAGGATGGAGTTGGATTAGGCTAAAGCTGATTCTTCTAACAAAAGGGACTTCAAAAGAAACCCAAATCCCCAAAATCAACAGAGGCAAATCAAGAATGAAGATCAAAAAATACAAGATCCACTAAAAAACGAAAATTTTGTAGGAGCAAGTGGCCTCCAAGATTTCGGAGATTCAGAAGATGAAGTTGCATGTTTCGGTGATGAATGTTCGCAACCATTTCTAACCAGAGAAGACTATGAGGAATCTTTAAATATCCCTCAACCACCTGATGAGGAAGAAGAGGGTGATCGTACTGACCTCTGCTTATCTCAACTAGAAACATAAATGATAGCGGCTGATCTCCAACCTAAATACAATTTGAGATCAAAAAATAAGCCCACCTCAACTGACCAACCTAAGAAAATTCTGCCAAGCAGTCAATCTCAAGAACCTCCTTTGCAAGACACATTGTTACCCAGCTATAAAATCAAGATGACAAAGACTCAAGAGTCTGGGGTGAAAAAGGCCGAAACCCAAACAAAGGAACCAGGGCCAATAGATAAAGTTACATCTATGACTAAGGTCATGAGTGATAAATCTATCCAGGAAAACAAGTTGGAAAAATAAAACCCATAAGTCTTAACCAAAGAAGCGAACAAGACCAATACATCTTACAATTTTGAAAAAGAATTAAATAAAATTAAGATACTGATTCCTTTGGTAGAACTAGCAAAAAACCCCACTTATCGAAAGAAAATTGCCAAAGTGATGGGTGTTTATGAGCCAGAAAGTCACTCCGACATTATCAACCTAGAAGATGACAGACCTAACATCACCTTTGGTCCTCATTTTGAGGGATTCAAAGACAATGTCACTCCTTTCTATATCACCCTGAATATACATGACCAGTTACTGCATAACTACATGTTAGACTCCGGGGCTTCACATAATGTTATGCCCAAAACTATAATGGAGAGTCTGGGCCTCCAGATCACTAGACCCTATGGGGACCTATACTCATTTGATTCAAGAAAGGTTAGATGTATGGGAATGATAAAAGATCTGGTGGTCACCCTGGCTCAAGTCTTGGTCAAGAGTATCCTGATGGATGTAGTTATTGCAGATATTCCACCCAAATATGGTATGTTATTATCCAGATCATGGGGATCCAAGTTGGGGGGTTCACTACAATTGGACATGTCCTATGCCACAATCCAAATTTTCAGTGGTCAGTTTACTCATTTGTACCAAGAAACAAGATTAGCATGTACGGTCAGTGATCCTCTGAATCCAAATAACTTTCTCATTTACGTTGCAGACCAAGATATGGGGAATTGCATATTATCTTTTGATAGTGGTTTAGATGGGTGTTCATAAGAATTTGATATGAAGCAGGAAGAGCTTAGCCCCTTGACTGAAGAACTATGCAAAGATGGTATCTGGAAGATGTACTTCGATGGCGCTTCATCTGCTGAAGGAGATGGTGCTGCCGTACTTTTGGTAGCACCTGAAGGTAATTTTACCGTTCCTTTCTCATATCGCTTGCAGTGGGACATAGATTAAACCAATAACGTATGCAAGTATGAATCATTAGTATTAGGTTTATAGGTTGCAAGGAAGTTAAACATAAAAAACTTGGAGGTTTACGATGACGCTGAATTGATAGTAAAACAAGTAAACCAAAAATACCTAGCCAAACATCCCAGATTGAGAACGTACAGAAATTGTGTTTGGGATTTAATGGAGAATTTTTTCTCATCTATAAAAGTCCATTTTATTCCTCGCACAGAGAATCTACATGCTGATGCATTGGCTAAGGCAGCCTCAACCTTTTCCCCTCCCACCAGTGTTAAACTGAAATATCATATTGAAATCAGATATAAACCCTCTATACCAGACAATGTCCGACACTGGCAGGTCTTTGAAGATGACGAACAAATTCAGAAATTTCTTATAGCAATTGGTGAGTTCTCTGAAACCCATCCAGACCAAGAAAACCAAAATGACCCGAGGTGGATTATGCAAGAAGATGAGAATCCTGAAACCTTCCATTAAAAGATAGTGGATCATCGCATGTTGGTCCTTAAAATTAACCAAATCTCGAAAGGCTTAATTCCTTTGGAAAGACTCTTCGATCAGAACGACATACCTATGAAGACCACTTTGCAGCCTCAACCAGAAGAAGTGGAGGATTGCAACATAGGAACTGAAAAAGATTCCAGGATAGTAAAGATATCTAAATTCCTCCCTCCTAAGGTAAAAGACCAGTATAGAGACTTACTCAGACAGTATAAAGATGTTTTCGCCTGGTCCTATGATGAGCTTCGAACATATGATACTTCTATAATTGAGCACAAAATACCCTTGAAGCCTGGAGTCAAGCCTTTTAGGCAGAAGCTCAGGCAGTTTAACCCCATTTTGTTGCCTGTTATTGAAAAGGAAGTTAAGAAGCTTTTAGACGCGAAAATAATTGTACCTCTAAGATAGTCAGAATGGGTAGAAAATTTGGTCCCTGTCAGGAAAAAGAACTGAGAAATCAGGCCGTGTGTAGATTTCCGAAACTTGAATAGGTCCTCTCTTAAAGATAATTATCCACTTCCTAAAATGGACCACATCCTAGAAAGGGTAGTTGGAGCAAATCGAATGCCTATGAAAGATGGGTTTTCTGGGTACAACCAAATCGCCATGAACGAGCAGGACAGAGAAAAAACTGCCTTCACCACACCGTGGGGTACATTCATGTATGATAAAATGCCTTTTGTTTTAATGAATGCAGGGGATACCTTCCAACACGCCATGGATATCGCTTTCGTTGGAGAAAGGGATAAGTTCATAGTAATCTACCTTGACGATTTGACGGTTTTTTCTAGAACCGATGAAGAACACTTGATCCATTTAAAACAAACTTTCGAAAAATGCCGCAGGTATGGTCTGTCTTTCAACCCAAAGAAATCACATTTTTCTATGCAATAAGGTAAGCTTCTGGGGAATATCGTTTTTAAAGATGGGATCAAGATTGATCCTAAGAGGGTTGAAGCGATACAAACTATCATAATTCCTAGAAACGTTAAAGAAATTCAATCTTTCTTAGGTACAATAATTTTTTTACGAAGGTTTATACCAAATTTCGCTGAGATTGTCAAATTGATCATAGGAATGCTGAAGAAAGATAGCAGAGTAAATTGGACGACCGAGGCTAAAGCATCATTCGAGCATATTAAAAAATTCATCAGCGAAGCACCTGTGTTAACAAGTCCAAATTACTTGAAAGATTTCCTCATCTTTTCATTCTCTTCTCAACATACTATCGTCGTGGTGTTACTGCAAAAAGATGATGAACGCTTTGAACGCCCGATCACGTTTTTTAGCAAGAGCCTCAGGGACGCCGAACTAAAATATGATATAATAGAAAAGCAGGCGCACGCAATGGTGAAAGCACTAAAATCATTCAGAACTTATGTTCTGCATTCAAGAATTATCGCGTACGTACCAACCAATGTTGTGAAGGATATATTGGTACAGCCAGATAGTGATGGAAAACGAGGACGCTAGCTCACTAAAATACAAGAATTTGATCTGGAAATCAAGCCAACTAAATTGATAAAAGGAAAGGATCTGGCCAAACTCTTGGCTGAGTCAAACCTTAGAGATCTTGACATCAATTGCCTACAAGGGGAAGATGGAGACACACGTTTGCAAGAGCTGGATGACCAGACATATCCAAGCAAGGTTGAAGAAAAATTCATATCGTCGGGATGGTATAAAGATATAGTCTTCTACTTGTTAAACTTGAAATGTCCATATGGACTAACACCAGCCAAGTACAGGACTTTAAAACTCCATGCTGTAAAATATTGCATCTTCGAAAATCAACTATACTAGAAGGATCCACTCGGGTTTTTACTGGTCTGTCTGGTTGAGTCGGAAACTCCACGAGTTATAAAATATTTTCATGAAGGAATCTGCGGGGGGCACCATGCATGGAGAGCCACAGCCTACAAGATCCTGAGGACCGGATACTATTGTTAGAAACTATTTTCGGACATCAATTCCAAAGTACGTGCCTGTTACTCGTGTCAAATATTCGCTGGTAAGCAGAGACTCCCTGCACTACCACTTGTTCCAGTCAAAACTGAAGCTCCATTTCAAAAATGGGGATTAGACTTCATAGGATAAATCAATCCCCATTCCAGTGCTCAGAATAAGTGGATCTTAACTGCCACAGATTATTTTACCAAGTGGGTGGAAGCAATTCCAACCAAAAGGGAAACAGACTCGGTGGTGATCGACTTCTTGGAAGATAACATCTTATCAAGATTCGGGTGTCCTCGAAAGATTGTTACTGACAATGTCCAGGCCTTCAAGTCCATGGCTATGATCGACTTCTACCAGAAGTATAGTATCATTCTCGACCATTCCACTGCTTATTACCCTCAGGAAAATGGGCTAGCCAAATCATCTAACAAGAGCCTGGTAAATGTGATAAAAAAGGTACTGGATCAAAACAAAAGGTCCTGGCATGTACATCTGAAGTACGCGTTGTGGGCAAATCGCATCAGCACTAAAAGGTCTATCGGCATTTCATCGTTTCAAATGGTCTATGGGACCGAGGCGGTTCTTCCCATAAACTTAGTACTGCCAGTGATGAAATTGTGGCAGGATGAGAATGAAGAACCCAATCATGTAACCAGGAGAATTAACCAGNGGTGAGTTCTCTGAAACCCATCCAGACCAAGAAAAACAAAATGACCCGAGGTGGGTTATGCAAGAAGATGAGAATCCTGAAACCTTCCGTGAAAAGATAGCGGATCATCGCATGTTGGTCCTTAAAAATAACCAAATCCCGAAAGGCTTAATTCCTTTGGAAAGACTCTTCGATCATAACAACATACCTATGAAGACCACTTTGCAGCCTCAAACAGAAGAAGTGGAGGATTGCAACATAGGAACTGAAAAAGATTCCAGGATAGTAAAGATATCTAAATTCCTCCCTCCTAAGGTAAAAGACCAGTATAGAGACTTACTCAGACAGTATAAAGATGTTTTCGCCTGGTCCTATGATGAGCTTCGAACATACGATACTTCTATAACTGAGCACAAAATACCCTTGAAGCCCGGAGTCAAGCCTTTTAGGCAGAAGCTCAGGCAGTTTAACCCCATTTTGTTGCCTGTTATTGAAAAGGAAGTTAAGAAGCTTTTAGATGTGAAAATAATTGTACCTCTAAGATACTCAGAATGGGTAGCAAATTTGGTCCCTGTCAGGAAAAAGAACGGAGAAATCAGGCTGTGTATAGATTTCCGAAACCTGAACAGGTCCTCTCTTAAAGATAATTATCCACTTCCTAGAATGGACCACGTTCTAGAAAGGGTAGTTGGAGCAAATCGAATGTCTATGATAGATGGGTTTTCTGGGTACAACCAAATCACCATGAATGAGTAGGACAGAGAAAAAACTGCCTTCACCACACCGTGGGGTACATTCATGTATGATAAAATGCCTTTTGGTTTAATGAATGCAGGGGATACCTTCCAACGCGCCATGGATATCGCTTTCGTTGGAGAAAGGGATAAGTTCGTAGTAATCTACCTTGACGATTTGACAGTTTTTTCTAGAACCGATGAAGAACACTTGATCCATTTAAAACAAACTTTCGAAAAATGCCACAGGTATGGTCTGTCTTTGAACCCAAAAAAATCACATTTCTCTATGCAAGAAGGTAAGCTTCTGGGGCATATCGTTTTTAAAGATGGGATCAAGATTGATCCTAAGAGGGTTGAAGCGATACAAACTATCAGAATTCCTAGAAACGTTAAAGAAATTCAATCTTTCTTAGGTACAATAAATTTTTTTACGAAGGTTTATACCAAATTTCGCTGAGATTGTCAAATTGATCACAGGAATGCTGAAGAAAGATAGAAGAGTAAATTGGACGACCGAGGCTAAAGCATCATTCGAGCATATTAAAAAAGTCATCAGTGAAGCACCTGTGTTAACAAGTCTAGATTACTTGAAAGATTTCCTCATCTTTTCATTCGCTTCTCAACATACTATCGCCGCGGTGTTACTGCAAAAAGATGATGAAGGCTTTGAACGCTTGATCACGTTTTTTAGCAAGAGCCTCAGGGACACCGAACTAAAATATGATATAATAGAAAAGAAGGTGTACACAATGGTGAACGCGCTAAAAGCATTCAGAAATTACGTTATGCATTCAAGAATTATCGCGTATGTACCAACCAGTGCTGTGAAGGATATATTGGTACAGCCGGATAGTGATGGAAAACGAGGGCGCTGGCTCGCTAAAATACAAGAATTTGATCTGGAAATCAAGCCAACTAAATTGATAAAAGGAATGGGTCTGGCCAAACTCCTGGCTGAGTCAAACCTTAGAGCTCTTGACATCAATTGCCTACAAGGGGAAGATGGAGACACACGTTTGCAAGAGCCGGATGACCAGACATATCCAAGCAAGGTTGAAGAAAAATTCATATCGTCAGGCTGGTATAAAGATATAGTCTTCTACTTGTTAAACTTGAAATGTCTAGATGGACTAACACCAGCCAAGTACAGGACTTTAAAACTCCATGCTGTAAAATATTGCATCTCCGAAAATCAACTATATTGGAAGGATCCACTCGGGTTTTTATTGGTCTGTCTGGTTGAGTCAGAAACTCCGCGAGTTATAGAAGATTTTCATGAAGGAATCTGCGGGGGGCACCATGCATGGAGAGCCATAGCCTACAAGATCTTGAGGGCCAGATACTATTGGCCGAAACTATTTTCAGACGTCAATGCCAAAGTACATGCCTGTTACTCGTGTCAAATATTCGTTGGTAAGCAGAGACTCCCTGCACTACCACTTGTTCCAGTCAAAACTGAAGCCCCATTTCAACAATGAGGATTAGACTTCATAGGAGAAATAAATCCCCATTCCAGTGCTCAGCATAAGTGGATCTTAACTGCCACAGATTATTTTACCAAGTGGGTGGAAGCAATTCCAACCAAAAGGGCAATAGACTCGGTGGTGATCGACTTCTTGGAAGATAAAATCTTATCAAGATTTGGGTGTCCTCGAAAGATTGTTACCGACAACGCCCAGGCCTTCAAGTCCATGGCTATGATCGACTTCTGCCAAAAGTACAGTATCGTTCTCGGCCATTCCACTGCTTATTACCCTCAGGGAAATGGGCTAGCCGAATCATCTAACAAGAGCCTGATAAATGTGATAAAAAAGGTACTGGATCAAAACAAAAGGTCCTGGCATGTACATCTGAAGTACGCATTGTGGGAAAATCACATCAGCACTAAAAGGTCTATTGACATTTCTCCGTTTCAAATGGTCTATGGGACCGAGGCGGTTTTGCCCATAAACTTAGCACTGCCAGTAATGAAATTGTGGCAGGATCAGAATGAAGAACCTAATCATGTAACCAGGAGAATTAACCAGATGATTGAGGTTCAACAGCTTAGAGTGGAGGTTGATGAGAAAATGCAGAAATACCAGGACGATATGAAAGCCTTGTTCAATCTCAAGGCAAAAGACAGAGAGTTCCTCCCAGGTGACTTGGTGTTAAGATGGGATGCAAGAAGGGAAGAAGCCGCAAAGCATGGAAAATTTGTAACCAGGAGAATTAACCAGATGATTGAGGTTCAACAGCTTAGAGTGGAGGTTGATGAGAAAATGCAGAAATACCAGGACAATATGAAAGCCTTGTTCAATCTCAAGGCAATAGACAGAGAGTTCCTCCCAGGTGACTTGGTGTTAAGATGGGATGCAAGAAGGGAAGAAGCCGCAAAGCATGGCAAATTTGACCACCTTTGGTATGGGCCATTCAGGGTCTCGGCTCCAGAAGGAAAGAATTCCTTTCTTCTGGAAAACATCGATGGAGAACTTCTAAGCACCCCTGTCAACGGGCGATATCTAAAGCACTATATGACGTGACAGTGGTTGGGTAAAAAAGAAAAAAAAAAAAAAATTATATATATATATATATATAAATATTTTTATTTAAATAAATTTTATTATGAGTTTCTGTATATATTTATGTTTTTAGTCAAACATTTATTTTCAAATTTTTTGGTTTTCGTTGTTAAATTTTCAACACATTTTCATATCGGATTTTTTGTTTGTTGCAGGGTTCCAGCCTCAGGTGAAACTAGCTCAAGACATAAGGTGCAGATCAGTGTTGGAAATTGGGCGACATAAAACAGGTGATACATAAGATAGTTCATAATCCCCAAAGAAATTGAAAAGAAAAGACAGAGGTCAGTTTTCTCAATACTCAGATCATGAAAGGTTGTTTTTAGCAATCTAAAGTAATATTGTTCAAATTGCAATATAAAGGGCTAGATAACAGGATTATTTTTGGCTTTGATCTTTAAACAAAAATTTGAATGAATATGTTAAATCCAAAAGCAGTCAGTCATAATTTTTGTTCCCAAATGCATTCGAAGACTAGTCCAGAACTGTTGTGACCTTTTTTTATATATTAAGCCATTTTGATTGTTTCCTTGTTTTCTGTTTATATTTGGACCTAACTTTTCGTGAGTCACTATTTTCCCAAGTCTTTGAGAAGGGGTAAATATTTTTTGTTTCGAGCCTCAGGGATTCCGAAGCAGATCTTAATAAGAAAGCTGGTATTCACAACTACTCGATCCTTTGCTATGCTAAGGAACGTTTATAGCGATCCTAACTTCCTAGGTTTTTCAATAGCATCTGAAAATTCTAAGCTTGCTCAAACAGGATGTTCCTTAAAATTTTATTATTATCCCCTGTCTCCCTAAGAACTAAAGGTCTTGTGAGGGTCAAAGGAAGGTTGATACTGAGTAATCAAAATAAGTTGACAGACCTCCGATAAAAAATATTACACGGATCTCAGCCCTGATATAAACTGATTGCTCCCATCTTCATGTTTTAAAGATAAATACTGAGGCAGGTGGTGAAAGGAAATTTAGAAATGATTGCCCCCACCTAGTCCATTAAGACGATGAAAGGAAATTCAGAAATGATTGCCCTCGTCTTAGCGTTTAAACGCATAAATATTTTCCTAAGTGGTGAAAAGAAATTCAGTAAAAAAGGGGTCAGACAACTTCACCGGGGTACTGAACAGGCTCGCTGGCAATGAAGCAATGTCTGAGAGATCTGTAAGGCTGTTATACATAAACATCAATCAACTCTGGTAATCAATTCTTTCTGAAAACCTGATCATTTCTCCAAATTTCGATGGGACTTCCCTATTTTAGATTATATAATATCATTCTTTTGATGCAAGCTGAGAATCACAAGACCCGTTGAATATCCTAGGACCGTTATGACTGTCTTGAAGCATTCCCCAAACTTAGTCGTAAGAAAGGGAAAATTGTGAAGGTGACTTCAGCTATGTTTGGAAAAAATATTTGAGTTCGAAAAAGTTTTTGGGTTAGAAAACGAAAGTGTTTTCCCCCTTTCTATCCTTTTTCCTTGGATTTTTCTCTTGATTTTAGCCTATGACTCCATTTACCCAATTTTGGCACCTGGTCTACTGTTCTTCCCGCCTCACAGGGAAGCGAGATCCCTAGTTCGAGCCTATGTTGGAGCCGCCCTTGTTTTTCACCTCGCGCAATTTTCAACGTTTGATACTTGAGATCTAAAGTTGTTTTTCTTCTCCTTCCAGAATCATAAGACTCTAAAATCTTGTCACCTAAATAGCAATGATTTTTCACTTTCAAAAGAAAAGATCCATTTTTTGCAAATATGTTGGCCTTTTTGTTTTCGAATATCGCAAGTGGGACACTTTAATTTTTGAATTCTCAAGTTCCGAGTCGCGAAACTGCGAACTCATTTTTCAATTTTTTGCCCAAAGCATCGACTATGGTAAAACCTTTAACCCTTGTTTAGACATCGTCAGTATTTCATGCCTCGGCATTCGTCGAGGCCAATTTTTTGTTCTTACAGCCCCAATAGCCAAGAATGTGATAGCCTTTGCGAGAACCTTGGTCGATAACTAAGGTAAAAAACTAACCATGGTTAGTGTTGGCTCTCGACACATTGCCACTCGATACTTTCTTTCATGAAGTTAAAGTGTCCAAAACCCCGATTCATGAAATCATGACATGATTATGGCAAGATTAATTAGTCTCCTAATCTAAGTTTTCCTTCTCTTAATTCGAGCCTTAATTATCGCCACATCGCGATATCGCGACTCGACGTATCATTTCCTCAAAAGTCTGTCCTCGAATTCCCGAGTCGCGATATGGCGAGTAAATTAATTACGTAATTAAGGATGTTCCAAATCACGATTACCACCGATTACATTAAAATCAGCACTCGCAGTCTCGTGAGTTAAAGGGTCAAAATATGAAAAGGAAGTTCACGATGTAGCGAAAGATGAGAAAGTTTTTAAGTCATTAAGATTGGTAATTTTAAATTAAACGAAATATGCCCCACGCTTCAAGGTTGGCACACTTCATGAGGTATTTAATTTCTCTCCATAACCCAAGTATCTATCAAGCCGCCGAATATTGATGACATTAATGAGAAATTAGGGTAAATCCATGAATAAATCAGATCGGATTTATGCATTTAATTTGGTTTTATGTGTGATTTGACAGACTTATTCAAAAGGTACAGAGTTTTCAAATATATACGAGAGTTTCATTTATTTTAAACATTTCTCATAAGTTCATAGAGTTCACTTTTCTCCAAGAGAACTCATTTCCGCATGTATACGCAGGTCTACTGCAGAAGAGCAAAAAAGCAAGCTTCAGCTATGGCGCCAAGGAGAGCAGCGAAAGAAAATGTAGAAGTTGCAACACAGGGTCTGGACAACGTCTCAGATACTTTGCCTTGGATGGGTGGCTCAGTACCCACCTGTTCGTCTATTTCAGACATTCTACAATCCGAGCTGGTAAACTTTTCAGACTCTGATGACGATAACCTTGATATTGTGAACGACGACCTGAACACTAAGTACAAGACAATTGTTCAGTCGGGAATGCACCTGGTTGCAACCAGACCTCAGTTTATCCCATACTACGACATGATATGATGGGCATTATATCACATCGACCTGCCGTCCAGGACTATCGTAAATGACCGACAGGCCATGATCGGGACTTTTAGGCCCGAGCATATCCAATCTATGTATAAGCTCCCAGCAACTTCTGAATACACATATGGAAAAGAATTCCTGGTGGACTTCAAAAAGAAAGAGTGCGAAGAATATGACAAAACCATGCTAATATTGATAAAAGATTGGGTTTCACATTCCGCGACATTCAGAGTGAATGACAAGGGTGTGTATTCAATTTCTTCGTTGGAGCCAAATTTTATGTATGTGGCGATGATGACTTGTTGGCTTTTCGGATGGGAGGATACCGCACATTTTTACATCTAGTGGGCACCTCTCATCTTTTGGGTGGCAGAAGGTTCCTCATTCAATTGGGCAAAAATTCTCTCTGATAGATTGTTCAATAGAGTCACCGAGTACCAGGAGAAAAATGCAGCCGGAAAACCATTCGGATTCTTCATGTCCGCGTATATCATGGACGCAATATGCTCCATGACACCTTTTCCTTTAATGAATTGGGCTTGGAGTCCAACCCATGAGAATATTGTTCATGAGTACCACGATAAACTATGGGAAAATAAGGCGAACAAGTTTATTTATGAGATTTTTAACTGGGTGATGGTGCCCCTGCACATCACCATTTTTGGTCTTTCACCACCCCGCATCTCGGATAGCATTGTTGTGAATCTGAGCCGTATCACGGACTGGTACATGGAAGAGAAACTCTCCTATTTTAGAGTGTTCGGAGCTGCTGTCCCTCCTTCGGCACTACCGTTGTTCATCCCCGACAAGCTGGCCTGTCGCGAGATTGCTCGGCAAACAGTAATCGGCGGAGTGAGCAAAGATTTCAAAGCGTCATCAAAGAAGGTATGGTCGTTTTTCCCTATTTGGCTAAATTCCTATTCCTTATTAGATTTTGGACATGCTAAGGCTGAGGCTGTAGCCATTGAAGACTTGAGCCTAGTCTCTATCGAGTACAAAAAGCATGATCCTCAGGGAATTGTAAGCACTCATTTGGGAAATTGTGGATTAAAGAGGTTCGAACATGAATGTTCACCCTCGGATGATGTTTTCCGAGGGGCGAGGTCCTATTCGGAGGTGCAATTTCGAATCGGATCCCTAGCACCTGAAGACAGGACCTCAGTTTTAAAATTTCAGGATCATAGGAAACGATGTCTCCTCGTGGTGCTGGGAGGTTTGGGACTTTCCAAGGATAAAGAAAAAGAGGCCGAAAGTTCTGGGGGGAAAACCTCTAACCCCGAAAAATGTCAGGAAGGGGAGCAGGAGAAGAGTCATGAGTGGGAGAAGAATCCCGAAACAAAGAAAAATCCCGAAAAGGAGAAGAGTCTTGAGCAAGAGAAGAATCCAGAAAAGGAGAAGAGTCCTGAGAGGGAGGAGAATCCCGAAATAGAAAAAGAGACCACTGATCCTCCCAAGGAGCATAGTCCGGAGATGGAAATAAAAGACACAGACCCACCAGAAACTCAGAATCCGGAGGCAGGGACGAAGACCTCTGACCCCCTGAAAGAGTAAGATCTACTCAGCACACTAGGGAAGGGTGCGAAGCAGATTGGGCAACCCATCACCTCTGTCACACCCTTGCAGTCGGCACAGGGAGGCGTTAGCGAGGGATGGATATTTGGTGAAGAATTGAGACCTATAAGGGCAGAGGAACTCCCTCCTAATGAATTCTTCTTTGACAAAAAGAGGAAAGTTGTGGTGAAGCGAGAATTTTATCAAGAGGGAGAGTCCACTGTTAAAAAATTCAAAGTGATGACTAATGGGATGAATAAAAGGAAAGATGAATTTTCCACGGAAATTGCAGGAACGCTAGGAGCGTATGCGACGACAAATCAATTCTCGGTCGAAATGTTAAAGAAGCAGCTCAAAGCCAAAAATTGTCTCATCAAGACTTTTGAGGCCAGGGTGGCTTTAGCAGCAGAGAGCGCTAAGAGTCAAGCAAGCAGAGAAATCGATTTGGCCTGATTGGCCGACAAGAAAGAAATTGAAGTCCTCAAAACCAAGCTGGAACAAGAAAATTCTACAATCCGACATGGTCGGGTACAATCGGTCCAGTAGAGGGATACGATTACACAGCTACAGACTCAGTTGGAGGTTGCAGAAAGCAAGGTGGTTGACATCGAGATCATTAAATCCCGAGAAATCGATATTCGGCGCAAGATCTCCTCCGCTCAACACCGTTTGCTAAATAAAGTAGGAGAGATTCGAGAAGACTGTTTGTTAATACACCAGATCTTCAAGAATCTGGCTGACAAAGAAAGAAATGCAGAGGCTGCTTGGGTCGCTTTTCAAGAGGCAGTGATAGCAACCAACAACAGGTTTTCAGGGCCTCCCGGGCTCACCATTGCCGAACAAACCAGGGGTAATATCTTGTTAAAAAATTGGGAACATGATATTACTTTAAGCAAGGAGAAGGCTCAAAAAGTGACAAATTCGTTAGAAGAGGCCATCAATAACATAAATGGTGAGCAGTTAGGGATAGAGATTGGAGGTGACACAGAGGCGCTGAGGCAGATAAATATAGATCGGATTTCTCTCGACATAAAAGAGGATAATGAGAGAAATTCGGCGGAAATCTCCAATATGGACAGGGTAGAACCAGCTCAAATCTACAAACATTTGATTCAACTCAGTGCACAACTTGGCGCCCTTGAACTCATTGATTTACAAATAGATGATAAGCTTCCACAGTTGGCACGAGAGTGCTATTTGGCCGAAGCCCGTTGTCAGGCCGAGCCTTCACATATTGTCACCCAGTTTGTGGACAAGTGTATAATGTACACTGAATCCATGTGAGGACAGGCACCTAGCACTTCTTGAAGATAGAATAGGTGAAATGGAGTTATTTCGCTCCCCCCATTTATCAATGCAAAACCTTTACAGCTTGTATTTTATTTTTTGGACAAATGTATCATATGTATTAAATCTAAGAAAAAAAAAGCACCTAGGACTTTTTTGAAAACGGATCCTGACAGATGGAGTAATTTGGCTCTTCTGAACTGAGAGGCAAATTTTGGATAAATACATCACAAAAAGAAGAGATAATGGGCTGGACTTTTTGGTGTTCATGGTAACAGAGTTTTCTCATGAAGGAAGTTAATACAAAGCAAATTGAAGATTCCAGATTCTTTCACGACTGTGTTTCAAGTTTGTTTTGTTATGTTCTTTGTTTCTTTTCATTTTGCTCTACATAATTGATGTGTATCACTATAATTTAGTACGACCACTACTATAGTGAAGGAATTTCATTTTTCGGTAATTGTTTCTTGTCTTTCCCCTGCACCAGCTATCAGCGGGTGTAAGACCAACTTACAGTTACAGAATTTTACGTTTATTTACACCACATCAATTATGTTCATATCAATTTCTTCTTCTGCGTATACCTGAGTTTTCTACTGATAGGAATTTTACGTTATCTGCAGCTAGATGTTTTTCTCTCATTCCACATCTTTTACTAAAAGTAATACAGTTACGGGAAAGGGCCTTTAGTTTGTATTCCTATTTTGTTCCTCATGCGAAAATTTCTCTTATCTCGACCGAATTGAAACAGTGTTAAAATCTCTCGTTAAATCATTTCCATACTGGTACTATTCCTTAATGACTGTACCTACAGCAACTCAACCAAATATTCAACCTGGGCTATCTAATCAAGTACATATCGCTTTGAGTCTTTTCGATATAATCCTTAAAACTGCGAACACCCGGGAGGAATTGGAACAATCATGGGCAGCCTTTGAACGAGATATTACTACCCAGGAACATTTGGAAGCTAGACAGCGAGAACGTAGAAATCCTCACTAGTTTCCCATATCGAAGGTTAGTGAAATCCTTTATCAACCTTTATCATACGTTCGGATGCCTTGACACTGTACTTTAAAGCCTTAAGTACAGACTCAGGAACAACAGGGCACATATTATATTTCTTCGTATCAATGTAGTAGATTCCAGACCAATAATACAAGAAAATAACCATGAAAATTCTTTGTATGCGTATTTTTGTGAACCTACCTCAATCCTTGAAATACCAGGGTTACTATTTGGGCCCTTCAAATAATTTCTTAGAAACTTCTCGCATCCTTTATTCTACTTCAAATATTCATCAACCTCCTCATTTTTAAACCCAAAGGTATATGTATGGAGTTACAACATTATGAAAAAATTTGAAGGAGCTAAAGAAATGGGTTGTTGTACTTTTAGGTGAATTATTCTTCTTTTGGAGTTAAAACTATCGACACACCATTGAGAAACTTCTTTCAAGTCTATTAATTCTAGAACGCAACCAACTAATGTTATAACTGAGGTCCAAATTAATTTTGTATTCTTCTCAGGAAGAGAAGGATCCTTATAACAGTTGTATTCATTCGACCATTGAAACTATGCATTCTCACACCCAAGTGTATTTAGAGTGTCTATGCAATACAACTCCCTTTTCTTTTTGAAATTTTTTTCTTTTTGGGGGGGTTTGACAATAGGGGGCGCTACTGTCGATATGTATATTTTGGCATGATAATTTTTACTTGATTTCACCATGTGTTGTCTTGATAGTTTCATCAATGTGAATCTTACTTTTATATATACAGTTGCATGAGGAGATTTTAATTTAATGAAAGGTTTACGAGTGCTTCGCAAATTTAATAATGGTAATATGATTTCATAAGTGGAAGTTTATGTGGTGGGAAGAATAAATGTGATGAGAAGTGGCAATGTGATGTCATGGAGGATGAAAAGTGGTAATTATGGAAGTTTAATATGACGTTTGTAAAGTGTAAAGTTTAGTACATTGGACTCTGTATCTGTGGGATCAAGAATACAAGGAAAGGTAATGATACCCACATTGAAAAATGAAAAATGACTAATTATGGGAGAATGTCATTTTGAAAGTCACTGAGGTATTGTAACAACCAAGATTCCATTTAAGCTACCATAAATTAAAAACAGAGAAGAATTTTGAAAACTTACTAAAAATTTACTTACTCTAGCATATTCATTCCCAGATTTTGATAAATAAAATAAAATTTGTACATAACACTTTGCATACAAGTTAAATTTAAGTAAACACTTCACAATTTTGAGTTTAAATACCTGTCACTGATGCTACTATCTACAACAGCTTGAATCTTCGCTTGAACCTTCGCTTGAACACCCCAAAACCGGCCACCCTACCGACCAGTATGCCTGGCCCTAGGACATCTACGGACGTCCTAGCCCTCCGAGCCCAAAACCCCTCAGCCCCGGTGTCCACTGTAAATCCCACTATTCTAACTCTGTTTCAAAGCTCCCAAAATCTCCTCCCGTGAACTGCATGAATCCCCCCAAAGTCAATCCTCCTCCTTCCCTTATGCCTCCTTCACCGCCCTCACATCTCCCCCACCAACCACCTTATCCATACATTTATTTCTCTTATCTGTTCATTTAGTTCGTTATTAATGGACTTATCCCCTATTAAATATTCCCTTTGACGTAGGGGTTACGTTATCCCTCATGGGATACGTAATCCCATTTAACCTTATTTATATTTTTATTTTATTTCCCCCCATTGGTTTATTACATAATTAATCAATTACTTTATTTAATAATTACTTAATCACTAACCATTAGTCTA
>JZKD02S0184644.1:0-22748 GCA_000966675.3 Picea glauca | reverse complement strand
TCAAAAACAACAACAACAACAACAACCCCAATCCTCCTTCTGAACATTACAATATGTTTTTCTAGACCATTTGGTTAAAACTTGCCTTATTAAGTAAGAGGTCTTGAGTACAAGTATCTTTTTTGTTACTTTTTTGAAAAAGTTCATGCTAAAATTGTAAAGTGTATTTCACTTCAAGTATAAAAGTGAATCACTATAAGTAGCTTTAATATTTTATTTTAGAGTTATTTATTTTGCATGCATCTTTTCTGTTATAAAGTAACTTTATTGTAAAAGTGATCCCCACTTCTCTTTATAAAAGTGGGTCACTTCATAAAGCAACTTACACAATCACGTGGTCAGTTGGTTACCGTTTATGCCTTTTTTTAAAAGGGCATAACTCTCACATTGGAAGTCCATTTTCAGTGCCGTTTTTTTTAGAACCGCATTATTTTTCGAGATCTTTCCATCCAGATCATCAGTTTTAGTTTTTAAATCCACATTATTTGCATATGTAATATGGCTTCTACAAGTAATGTCTTGCTTACCAACAACAACTACTTCTAATGGAAATCTCATATGAAAGATTTATTAAGAAGTAAAGGCTTCTACCATATTACCTTGGGAAAGGAAAAAGAACCCACTGATGATGATAAGAAAGCGAAATGGACTAATAGGTGTGATGAAGCACATGGACTAATTAGAATGTCCATCTCTCCTAATTTAAGATACCACCTCCAAGAAATTGATGACCTCGAAGAAACTTGGGACAAGATTGAATCTGTGTTTGGTAAAATCAATATTATTNTATTTTGCATGCATCTTTTCTGTTATAAAGTAACTTTATTGTAAAAGTGATCCCCACTTCTCTTTATAAAAGTGGGTCACTTCATAAAGCAACTTACACAATCACGTGGTCAGTTAGTTACCGTTTATGCCTTTTTTTAAAAGGGCATAACTCTCACATCGGAAGTCCATTTTCAGTGCTGTTTTTTTTAGAACCGCATTATTTTTCGAGATCTTTCCATCCAGATCATCAGTTTTAGTTTTTAAATCCACATTATTTGCATATGTAATATGGATTCTACAAGTAATGTCTTGCTTACCAACAACAAACAACTACTTCTAATGGAAATCTCATATGAAAGATTTATTAAGAAGTAAAGGCTTCTACCAGATTACCTTGGGAAAGGAAAAAGAACCCACTGATGATGATAAGAAAGCGAAATGGACTAATAGGTGTGATGAAGCATGTGGACTAATTAGAATGTCCATCTCTCCTAATTTAAGATACCACCTCCAAGAAATTGATGACCTCGAAGAAACTTGGGACAAGATTGAATCTGTGTTTGGTAAAATCAATATTATTCAAGCAAAACAGTTAGAAAATCAAGTACTGAACTTGATTCCAAGTGATTTTTCTTGCCTTGGAGACTATTTATCTAGGTTTAAAACACTCAAAATGTTATGTGAAGAATGTAATATAAAAATGGAGGAAGAGTGCTACATCTATCTTATTATTTGTAAGCTAGGTAGTGCATATTGTGTGTTTGTATATACCTTTTGTGCCATGAGAGAGGCTCTAGGGAAAGCTTATGAAAAACCCACTCTTGAGTCCTTTTGTGCTACTTTGATTAAAGAGGAAGATAAACTTGTACAACTTGGAGTGATCAACACTGCAGGTACCTCCAACAAAGCCTTAGTTTCCCACCAGAAAGATAAACCCAATAATCCCAAGAAGCAACATCCTCGCCACAACAACAAGCAATATAAGGGTCCCAAATCAAGTCAAACAACTTTTTCTTTGAATGGAGACAAATGAGCAAAATATAAAAATAAGAAGACTGACAGACATTGCAACTTTTGTGATAAAGATGGTCATGATGAGTCCAAATGTTTCAAGAAGATGGNATTTGTTGGTGATGATAGATCTCTTAGTGTTGAAGGATCTGGAACAATAAAAGTAGAAAATGGCCATTTCAATGATGTATTATGTGTTCCAAGTCTTTCTTGTAACCTTCTATCAATATATCAAATCACTCATTTAGGTGAAGGTAAAATTGTAGAGTTTTCACCTCACCAAGTTATAATCAAGGATCTAAAAGATCCTAATCATGTTCTTGCAACTCGAATTGCTGATGATATTACTAGGTTGTATGAGTTTGACAACTTTGGGTCATCATCTTTTTCATCAGTTTTTATTGCTCATAGCGATGACTTGAGCAAACTTTGGCATGAGCTATTTGGTCATCTAAACAATCACTCATTGCAGCAACTATGTAATCAACAGATGGTGATTGGTCTTCCTCTTGTTTCATTCATAGATGGTGTTTGTGCCGGTTGTGTTCTCGACAAATATCATCTGGATAGTTTTGAAAAATGTGCCTCTTGGCATGCCTCGAGTCCTTTGCAGCTTGTTCACATTGATTTGTGTGGTCCACTTTCTTCTCCTTCTTTTTCCGGGTGCAAGTATTTCTTAACTTTCATTGATGACTTTTCCAGACGTACTTGGGTTTACTTCTTAAAACTTAAGAGCGAAGTTTTTGACAAGTTTTTGTCCCACAAGGCCCTTGTAGAAAAGCAATCTGGACATTAAATTCAAAGGTTAAGAACAAATAATGGAGGTGAGTATGTGAACAATAATTTTACAAATTACTGCACTACACAGGGAATCCAAATGCAACACATTGTTCCATATACACCACAACAAAATGGTGTTGCTAAGAGAAAGAACCATACATTAAAAGAAATGGATAATTGTATGATCCAATCTAAGGGATTAAGTCTAAAGTATTGGGCGGAAGCCATCAACTGTGAAAATTACACAGTAAATCGCACTCCCACAAAGGCTCTTAAAAATATAACAATGGAAGAAGCTTGGACTAAAATTAAACTAGACTTTCGTGTATTTGGCAGTAGAGCATGGGCTCACATTCCTGATGAGAAAAGGAAAGCATTGCAGCCTAAAAGTGAGAAGTGTATATTTGTTGGTTATTCTGAAGATGTCAAAGGTTACAGACTTCTTCAATCACATNTTGTAGAAGCTTCAGGTCATCCAGATTGGGATACAACAATGAATGAAGAGTATCATTCTTTAATGGAAAACGATACTTGGGATCTTGTACCTCTTCCAAAAGGAAGAAAACTTGTAAGATGTAAATGGGTCTACAAAACTAAGTATGCATCAGATGGAAGTGTTGAAAGACACAAGGCTCGTTTAGTTGCCAAAGGATTTTCCCAAGTTGAAGGAATTGATTATCATGAAACCTTTTCCCCTGTAGCCAAAATGAATTCCATTCGCCTTGTTCTTGCCCTTGCTACCTCACATAAATGGGAGGTCAATTAGATGGATGTTAAATCTGCCTTCTTGCATGGAGATTTACAAGAAGAAATATACATGGAAAAACCTCCTAGCTATGTCCAGAATGACTCTAGCCTTGTTTGTCGCCTTAAGAAATCTCTTTATGGTCTCAAGAAAGCTCCTCGGGCTTGGTATACCAAAATGGACACATTTCTTATTGCCATTGGATTCTCTAGATGCCATTCTGATCCTAATGTCTATACCAAGAAAGAAGGAAGCCATCTCATAATCCTTGTACTTTATGTTGATGACCTTATCCTTACTGTTAGTGACTCAAAACTTTTAAACCATGTGAAAAACATCCTTAAGAAGAAATTTGAAATGATAGACTTAGGCTTTTTGCACTATTTTCTTGGCCTCCAAGTTTTGCAAACCAATGAAGGAGTTTTTCTTTCCTAGTCTAAGTGTGCTTGTGACCTTCTTTGTCACTTTAACATGGACGGTTGTAAACCAATCCCTTCTCCCTTCAAGTATGGAGTCAAACTTACTGCCACCTATACTTCTCCTGAAGTTGATGCCACCCTGTATTGTTAGTTAGTTGGTAGCCTCTTATACTTGACTCATACCCATCTTGATCTTCTGTTTGTTGTTGGTCTTGTTGCCCGGTATATGAAAATGCCCCATGAAAGCCATTGGGAAGAAACTAAAAGGATATTTCGCTATGTTTGTGGTACAGTTCAGTTCGAGATACATTACAGTTCAGGGGGGACTCCTTTATTGGTTGGTTTCACTAATTCAAATTGGGCCAACGACCCTAATGATTGGAAGTCTACTGTAGGTTATGTTTTCAGCCTTGGTTCAGGACTTGTCACTTGGGCCTGTAAGAAACAATATGATATTGCACTTTCTTCAACATATGTAGAGTACCGAGCAACGGTAAATGCAAGTCAGGAAGCCCCATGACTTCGATAGATCCTTTCAGAGTTTGGATTCCAGCACCAGCATCCGACCATCCTTTGGTGTGAAAATCAGAGTGTCATCAGTATCGCCAAAGACCCAGTTAAACATCAACGTAGAAAACACATTAAGCTACACATGCACTTCATCAAAAAGCTCATTCATGATCAAGTTATTGAAGTTCTATTTTTCCCTACATAAGATCAAGTTGCAGACATTTTCACAAAGTCTCTTACAGAAGCAAATTTTTCCAAACTTTGATCTATGTTAGGAGTTTAGGAAGTTGTCATTAAGGGGGGATAGGCTCTAATGCCTCTTTCCTTCTTCTATTGTGTCACTATTGTAAATCCTTCAATCCTATCCCAAGTTGTTCTTAAGGGGGGATGTTAGGATATTTAGACACTTAGAAGTTAGTTAAGATCTACTTGGTCTATTGTGTCGTTAGGTAAAAGTGTGTTTATTTAGTATGCATTTGTAGTTAGGAAATCCAATGGTCACGATATGTTCCTGACATAGAGTGATCCGATGGTTCATACTCTCCTCGATCTTAACATCCATTGTTCCATGGCTTAACACCCGATTGGTCCATGATCTCTATTTAAAGAGCATGGAGGTACATTTGCCGATGATCGATTGTGAGAAACTCTCTTGTAAAATTTCTTTGTAATCTTTTTCTTTGCAGTAATAAACTGCTCCAAGTGGTTGCATTGGCTGGGGCTGTGGATGTTTCCTCGTAGGGGTTTTACCACGTAAAAACATCGGTGTGTTTATCTTTGAACTGTTTATGTGAGTGGTTACTGAAGGTGTTTGTCCTCTGTTGGAATACCTGTGTTGTCAACCAATGGCATCCATCGAAGGAGGAAATTCAAGATTGGTTCGAGGCAAAAGAAAATGAGTTTTCTTGCGAGAGACTCAAGGATTGAGGGTGAATGAAAAGCAATGCAAAGAAATGTATCTTTACTTGGATATGCATGAGATTTTCTTTTCCAAATTTCCTTATCTATTGCATGAATGGAGAAAAAATAAAGTTGTTACCAATTCTCTTCTGTGGCCATTGTAGTTGGTGGTTTGGGGTCAAGACAAGCTTGAAAAACTAAAAGTGTTGGATAAAAAGTGGACTAGTGCTATCAAATTATGGTTTTCTTGAGTAAAAGAAGGCTACGTTGTTGAATTTTCCATGGAATACACCAACTTGCTCAATGAGAATAAAAGAAAGGTTGTAGAAGGACCTAAAATGAAGATGATGGAATAAATTCCACTTTGGAAAAAACTGTTATTCATTGAGAAGGGGTTGATGCGCATGGATCCTGATCGAATGGTTGAGTAAAATCCCCTAGCATGGGGGGGGGGGGTTTGAAAAGACAGGGGAAGTTCATAAAAGAGATAAGATGGACCTATTAAGGAGGATCCAGAAATTGTCGAGATGAGGTGAGTTATGGAATGGACCCAAAAGAGAAGAGGAGAAAAAGAGTCAAGATGTATTAAAGAAGAGTTGAGATAAGACAAAGAGTGGAAGAAAAAGGTGGAAAATAATTAAACAAGGTCACACGACGAGGGGTCAGGTCCAAGATGAAGAGAAAATAAACCGCATCAGGTGGTAGTGTAAAAGAGTATGTTGTTCCAAAGTGGATCACATACGAGGATAGGCCCATAGAGAGGCATGGTATATAGGAGATGATGTCCATTAGGGATACCAATAATGATGCTAGTATGGACCTAGGTGATGAAGTTTTCACCCCTTGGCTATTGCAGAGTGTCACAACCTTAGAAGAAGATGAAGCACATAACAATGTTTTGTTGATAAAAGGAGAGGATGATGTGCAGAAAAATAGTGCACTATTGGGAGATGGAATAAGAAGGTGACGTCAACAGTACTTTACCCCAAGCAATAGTGGTGTGGAAAATTCAATCCCCTAGCAGTCAAAGAAGAAGAACTAGGTTGAGTTTGAAGACGGAGAATCAAGACAGTACATTGAGGCTATCTATGTTCCACTGAACGAGTAAGGATGCTGGAGAGAAACATTGGTTTACATGTGAAGCAATCTAGTTTGTAAAAAGAATTAAATATGAAGAAACCAAAATCATGCAGTTGGAGACCATGTTCAAGGACAGAGCCTTGACATGCTATATGAAGTATAAGGCTACCAAACCAAGTGGATATGAAAGGTCACTAGCTTCGATTAAGAAATATCTACTTAGGGAGTTCCAGAAGCCCAAGTTAGAATCTGAATGCATTACAAAGATAAAAGAAATCAAGCAAAAGAAAGGAGAAACTGTCTGGGAGTATGACCAACAATTTAAAATATTGTTGGATAGGATGATGTTCCAAATCCAAGACGTGCAACACCAAGAATGGTTTATTGTGGGGTTACTCCCCCATATTTGAGTCTTTCTCACCCAACAAAAGGTGACGACTTAGGTAGAGGCAATCAAAATCTTGATGCACTTGGAAGCTACACCTAGAGGTGCAGAGACATCGGTCGGGTTGGTGCATGTTTAGTCACAACTGGCCAACCTAACAATGCACATGCAAGATATGGTGAAGAATAAAGTCATGTGTGAGAACATATGGTGTACCACCTATCTCTCTAAGGGGAATCATAGAGACGAGTGCCTTGTCCTTCTAAATTATGTGGCGGTAGGTGCGTCGAGTCCATTTCCATATGGGTAGATGAAATGGTGTGAAATATGAAGATAGTGGGGACATGTTCCACCCCACTTCCCAACCTTGTATAAGTACCAGAAGACGACTCACACTCCATTCTTCAAGTTATGTAAATCCATTGGGAATGATGTCAATAGCTGCCAATCCCTCCAGTTATTGAAATATAATACATGCGCAGCATTCTAGGTACATAAGGGGCATAAAGGTGGTGAGCACAGTGGCCTGGAAAGAGTTGGATAACAAGGAGGTCCCTAAGGTGGATATGGGTGTGGTCATGATTGAGGATATGGTGGAGGGGTAGGTAGACCCCCCACATGTTTTAATTGTGGTGATATTAGCCATGTCTCACGCTGTTGTACCAAACCATGTGTTATATTTCCATATTTTTATAGTCATGAGCATGTCACCAAAGACTGTCTCGACTTACTGAAGAAGTGGGAGGACAAGAAGGGAAACTTTAACAAGGTTCATAATAATCCATACAAGAACACGAATAAGAACGGGGAGGCTGACATCTGGGTAGTAACCCACGGAGGGGTGAAGACATGAGCAAAATTCAAGCATGGTGAAGGCCCAGGTAAAAATCCAAATTGAAAGAAAAGGAAGGAACCTTATCCCCCTCCAAAATTTGATATGCTTAGCAGCAACAGTGTCTGCACGTTGCACAAAGAGAACTGGAAGAAGAAAGAGTGCATGGGGAGTTGCAATGTGTGAATCAAATGTCTCTCGAGGAGGCTCAGATACAAGAATACGTGTAGAAGGTGACACAAAATTCATTGGAAGAGGCTCAGATATGTGAAGAGGTACAACAGGCGATGCAAATTTCATTGGAAGAATCTCACGCACATGAGGAATTGCAACATGCGACACAAATATCATTGGAGGAGGCTCACATGTGTAAATAAGTCTAGCGTGTGACGCAATGATCGATAGAGGAATCTCATAGATAGAATGAGCCGTGACACATTGAGAAGAAGGAATACGAAGAACAACATTAGGAGGAATTACAACATGCAACACACACATAAATTTTACATGAACTGTGTCGCAAGGAAGAATCTGATGACCAAATCAATTCTTTCTTGCGTTGTTGTTTGTGGTTGTTGAATGATCGTGAAGATGCNTAGTATGGACCTAGGTGATGAAGTTTTCACCCCTTGGCTATTGCAGAGTGTCACAACCTTAGAGGAAGATGAAGCACATAACAATGTTTTGTTGATAAAAGGAGAGGATGATGTGCAGAAAAATAGTGCACTATTGGGAGATGGAATAAGAAGGTGACGTCAACAATACTTTACCCCAAGCAATAGTGGTGTGGAAAATTCAATCCCCTAGCAGTCAAAGAAGAAGAACTAGGTTGAGTTTGAAGACGGAGAATCAAGACAATACATTGAGGCTATCTATGTTCCACTGAATGAGTAAGGATGCTGGAGAGAAACATTGGTTTACATGTGAAGCAATCTAGTTTGTAAAAAGAATTAAAGATGAAGAAACCAAAATCATGCAGTTGGAGACCATGTTCAAGGACAGAGCCTTGACATGCTATATGAAGTATAAGGCTACCAAACCAAGTGGATATGAAAGGTCACTAGCTTTGATTAAGAAATATCTACTTAGGGAGTTCCAGAAGCCCAAGTTAGAATCTGAATGCATTACAAAGATAAAATAAATCAAGCAAAAGAAAGGAGAAACTGTCTGGGAGTATGACCAACAATTTAAAATATTGTTGGATAGGATGATGTTCCAAATCCAAGACGTGCAACACCAAGAATGGTTTATTGTGGGGTTACTCCCCCATATTTGAGTCTTTCTCACCCAACAAAAGGTGACGACTTAGGTAGAGGCAATCAAAATCTTGATGCACTTGGAAGCTACACCTAGAGGTGCAGAGACATCGGTCGGGTTGGTGCATGTTTAGTCACAACTGGCCAACCTAACAATGCACATGCAAGATATGGTGAAGAATAAAGTCATGTGTGAGAACATATGGTGTACCACCTATCTCTCTAAGGGGAATCATAGAGACGAGTGCCTTGTCCTTCTAAATTATGTGGCGGTAGGTGCGTCGAGTCCATTTCCATATGGGTAGATGAAATGGTGTGAAATATGAAGATAGTGGGGACATGTTCCACCCCACTTCCCAACCTTGTATAAGTACCAGAAGACGACTCACACTCCATTCTTCAAGTTATGTAAATCCATTGGGAATGATGTCAATAGCTGCCAATCCCTCCAGTTATTGAAATATAATACATGCGCAGCATTCTAGGTACATAAGGGGCATAAAGGTGGTGAGCACAGTGGCCTGGAAAGAGTTGGATAACAAGGAGGTCCCTAAGGTGGATATGGGTGTGGTCATGATTGAGGATATGGTGGAGGGGTAGGTAGACCCCCCACATGTTTTAATTGTGGTGATATTAGCCATGTCTCACGCTGTTGTACCAAACCATGTGTTATATTTCCATATTTTTATAGTCATGAGCATGTCACCAAAGACTGTCTCGACTTACTGAAGAAGTGGGAGGACAAGAAGGGAAACTTTAACAAGGTTCATAATAATCCATACAAGAACACGAATAAGAACGGGGAGGCTGACATCTGGGTAGTAACCCACGGAGGGGTGAAGACATGAGCAAAATTCAAGCATGGTGAAGGCCCAGGTAAAAATCCAAATTGAAAGAAAAGGAAGGAACCTTATCCCCCTCCAAAATTTGATATGCTTAGCAGCAACAGTGTCTGCACGTTGCACAAAGAGAACTGGAAGAAGAAAGAGTGCATGGGGAGTTGCAATGTGTGAATCAAATGTCTCTCGAGGAGGCTCAGATACAAGAATACGTGTAGAAGGTGACACAAAATTCATTGGAAGAGGCTCAGATATGTGAAGAGGTACAACAGGCGATGCAAATTTCATTGGAAGAATCTCACGCACATGAGGAATTGCAACATGCGACACAAATATCATTGGAGGAGGCTCACATGTGTAAATAAGTCTAGCGTGTGACGCAATGATCGATAGAGGAATCTCATAGATAGAATGAGCCGTGACACATTGAGAAGAAGGAATACGAAGAACAACATTAGGAGGAATTACAACATGCAACACACACATAAATTTTACATGAACTGTGTCGCAAGGAAGAATCTGATGACCAAATCAATTCTTTCTTGCGTTGTTGTTTGTGGTTGTTGAATGATCGTGAAGATGCAAGTAATTTAACTTAGATGTTACCTACTTGCATGAAAGAACAAGGAGTGGAGGCTACCTTATCCTCTCCGCTGCAAGAGAGAGATGTGTGTCAGGTCAACAAACAAAAGTGCATTGGACGAGAATTTAAGATGACAACAGAGCTTGGTGGTTACGACATGGATGGAGTCATGTTAGATTTGGGTTCTGATGTGAATATTTTACTGAAGAAATATTGGGAGGTGATGGGTAAGCCTAATTTCATCTAGTCAACCATCCAAATATGATTGCCCAATCAATACAAGATCTACCCAATAGGCCATCTGGAGAAAGTACAAGTCAACATAGAAGGAGTGAAAAAAAAGGACGACTTTGAGGTCATTGAGATTATGGATGAATCTAATCCATATCCTGCATTATTGAATATTGATTGGGCCTTTATAATAATGCGATGTTAAAATTGAAGAAGAGGCATATGTCCTTTGAAAAAAACACCTTGTGCATGGTTGTTCCATTAGATCCATATGAGGGCGACTGGTACAATGAGCCCATGGAAGAGGATGCATGGAGCTCAGTCATTGAAAATATTTATAAGATCATAGGGAACAAGGAGGACTAAATCAACCCCACTATAGATGGAGAATTAATATGGAGGAGTGTCAAGTCTTATGACATGGATTCAGAGGATGCTATGGATTGGAGATAGAACAAGCTATACGAGGTGTCAACACGGAGATGCACACATATGTTTGTAAAGGAGCGTGATGAATAATTTGGCTCATATCGGTATGATGAATCAGAACCGATGGACACTTTTATTGCATGGATACAACACATTCCCAAGTACTAGAGTCCTCACATACTTTACACGATTCTTATAGAAATTCCTGCATGGTGGTGGGATGTGCACNTTGAGGATATGGTGGAGGGGTAGGTAGACCCCCCACATGTTTTAATTGTGGTGATATTAGCCATGTCTCACGCTGTTGTACCAAACCATGTGTTATATTTCCATATTGTTATAGTCATGAGCATGTCACCAAAGACTGTCTCGACTTACTGAAGAAGTGGGAGGACAAGAAGGGAAACTTTAACAAGGTTCATAATAATCCATACAAGAACACGAATAAGAATGGGGAGGATGACATCTGGGTAGTAACCCACGGAGGGGTGAAGACATGAGAAAAATTCAAGCATGGTGAAGGCTCAGGTCAAAATCCAAATTGAAAGAAAAGGAAGGAACCTTATCCCCCTCCAAAATTTGATATGCTTAGCAGAAGTAGTGTCTGCACGTTGCACAAAGAGAACTGGAAGAAGAAAGAGTGCATGGGGAGTTGCAATGTGTGACTCAAATGTCTCTCGAGGAGGCTTAGATACAAGAATACATGTAGAAGGTGACACAAAAGTCATTGGAAGAGGCTCAGATATGTGAAGAGGTACAACAGGCGATGCAAATTTCATTGGAAGAATCTCACGCGCATGAGGAATTGCAACATGCGACACAAATATCGTTGGAGGAGGCTCACATGTGTAAATAAGTCTAGCGTGTGACGCAATGATCGATAGAGGAAGCTCATAGATAGAATGAGCTGTGACACACCGAGAAGAAGGAATACGAAGAACAACACCAGGAGGAATTAAAACATGCAACACACACATAAATTTTACATGAACTGTGTCGCAAGGAAGAATCTGATGACCAAATCAATTCTTTCTTGCGTTGTTGTTTGTGGTTGTTGAATGATCGTGAAGATGCAAGTAATTTAACTTAGATGTTACCTACTTGCATGAAAGAACAAGGAGTGGAGGCTACCTTATCCTCTCCGCTGCAAGAGAGAGATGTGTGTCAGGTCAACAAACAAAAGTGCATTGGACGAGAATTTAAGATGACAACAGAGCTTGGTGGTTACGACATGGATGGAGTCATGTTAGATTTGGGTTCTGATGTGAATATTTTACTGAAGAAATATTGGGAGGTGATGGGTAAGCCTAATTTCATCTAGTCAACCATCCAAATATGATTGCCCAATCAATACAAGATCTACCCAATAGGCCATCTGGAGAAAGTACAAGTCAACATAGAAGGAGTGAAAAAAAAGGACGACTTTGAGGTCATTGAGATTATGGATGAATCTAATCCATATCCTGCATTATTGAATATTGATTGGGCCTTTATAATAATGCGATGTTAAAATTGAAGAAGAGGCATATGTCCTTTGAAAAAAACACCTTGTGCATGGTTGTTCCATTAGATCCATATGAGGGCGACTGGTACAATGAGCCCATGGAAGAGGATGCATGGAGCTCAGTCATTGAAAATATTTATAAGATCATAGGGAACAAGGAGGACTAAATCAACCCCACTATAGATGGAGAATTAATATGGAGGAGTGTCAAGTCTTATGACATGGATTCAGAGGATGCTATGGATTGGAGATAGAACAAGCTATACGAGGTGTCAACACGGAGATGCACACATATGTTTGTAAAGGAGCGTGATGAATAATTTGGCTCATATCGGTATGATGAATCAGAACCGATGGACACTTTTATTGCATGGATACAACACATTCCCAAGTACTAGAGTCCTCACATACTTTACACGATTCTTATAGAAATTCCTGCATGGTGGTGGGATGTGCACNCCCAAGATATGGGTACAGAGTCTATTATGACGCCCCTTTCAGTAAGGCATATCCTTAGGATGACAAATCAACATTGGGATTTCTCCTGCTGCCACACTCTGCCACAATATTCTAAATATTTTGAATGACCCTATCTGGTTGACCCCCTTCCCCCCCACCTCCATAATATAAATACCTGACTTCCTATGAATTCTTTGGAGAAATTATCCACATCCCATTTCCACTTTTTGTTTCCCTTCACCCATAGTTTCTACTTCCCCCCATTCATTGCTATCAATTCATGTTCCTCTCATTCATTTCTTGTATCATGGCCCAATTTCGTAGACATCCCAGGACGTGCGCTTCCCCACCCAACCAACCCCCTTCAGTTCCCACACTATGGTTCTTCTGTATCTTAAAACTGTATCAATAACTGTCAATAAGAACCTCTACTCTATTTAATGGCCCACTTCCCCACTATTAAGTATCACCATGCATCATCCCCTTTTCTAATAGGGAGGGCCTCTATGCCCAACAATTTACATGCATCATCCCCTTTGTTGATATGGAGGGGCCTCCTCTTTCATCATAGATCCACCTCGTATATTAGCGAACCTGGGGCATGCGTATATAAATAAACCCATAGTCAGCCTCCCTCCTCTCACATCTTTCCATAGATCCACATACCTCCTCCAGTGGAATGACCAAAGATACTAGATCGTCCTGGCCATCCTAGAATAAAAAAATAAGAAGAGAATGACACTCTCTCTTGATGGAGCCTCAATTTTCTCCAGTGCTAAGTGTTTGATCATGGGCCTTAAATAGATCCCTTATTCCCCTCCATAGACACCAATGAAGGTTCCGAAGGAAGAATCTATCCTCATGCACTCCAAATCCATATTTGACCATGCGACCTACGTCAGTCATCATGAACCTGAGTCGAGTTGCAACTACCATTTGCATTGATGATTTTCTCTTACTCAGGCCCGAAAGTTAGCACAAATTGTTTTAATGAACGATGATTTTCTCTTACTCCAACTGTACTCCTTCATAATTTACAACAATTGGATCTAGAATGAGCTAGATAATAGTTGTGGGGGCCTGTTGGCACCCAAATTTTTGGGTTTCGTTTTATGCGAGAGGATAAATAAAGTTGTGCACATTCATTCCATAGTTTTCATGAATCTAAGGAAATGCAAGAGGAATAACATATAGTGCACGTCAGACCAAGATTTTTCAGTTGTGCACCAAGCTTAAATTCTGCCAAGTGCAAGTTGGTCTAAGTTTTGTTAGTTGCAACGGAAATCAAGAAGACGTATGTTGGAATCAATAAAAGAATCATCGAGAAATCTCCCCAGATTGTTACTACCAACAACATGTATACAAGGATGTAGGACGGCTAGAGGATGAGCTAGCCAGGAAGTTAATATTCCCATTGATACATAAATACTATATGGAGCAATAGAAGAAAACATAAGCATGTGAGTAAGTTTTGTCCGAAAAACAAGTGGAGCAGAGCATAACGAGATAAATATCCCTAGCAGAGAAATCTATAAAAGGAAGCAATAATATTAGAAATAGGGCTAACTAGTTAGACTAGTTAGATCTAGAGGAAAAGAGATTCATCGAGTTTTCAATATCGAGCTCACTCTGAGCATGTTGTAAGGTTTTAATTCTTTGAATATATATCTATGTCTCTTGTATGTTTGAGTTTTGAGCAAAGGCACGTTGTGCAGTAATTCCGAGGATTTGTATAGAGAAGATATGAATTTATGTGGATGTCATATGTATCTGTCTTGTGCATGTATATATTTGATACAATGAAATGTTTCCAATAATATGAGACATTTATGATCCATTATGTGTCTATCATCTATGAGTTGAATATGTATGTGTATTGTTTTAATTATTAGTCATAGGAATTTGTCAAATATGAGCTACATGGATCTGCCAATATTGATGACTCTTCGTGTGTTTATCCTTCATGTGTGTCACAAGACCTTATGGTATCTATGATCCTATATGCATATTGGGTGAGACCTTCCTCAGCCTTGGACGAGGATTGATATGCCAGTTCTCTGGGTTTTTTGTTGAACAACTCTTGATGAACCCTGGGTCTAAACTCCCCAACGTTAAGAAGGATGCGTGCAAGCATGGATCAAAACTCCCTTCAATATTTAATACGACATGAGAAAGAACAGTCGATATAATCAACATAAAGTTTTCTTTTTGTTTCATTAATGATACAACAAGGGAAGTTAAACAACATAACTACTTACAAATTGTTCAATTAAACTTTCATACTTCAACATATACTCACAACCCATACTTAACCAAATGTTTATCAATTCATGGGTTGACTCATCTTTGTATGTTAGCACCTATTAGAAGACATCCATGGACAAGTGTAAATTAATTATTTAAATATAAATATCACAACAAACATGAAATACTAAGTAAGGATGAAAATGTAAATACTTAGAAAGTTTGTGATCAACCCTTTTATTTCTCTTTGTCCCATCTTATGTGTTGAATGGGTTCTATTTTTTTTCTTTTCTACAACAAAAAAAATGAAAATTAGTGTTTCATGTGATAATTAAATTCGATGTACATAAAAGAATAAATAAATGATTACATACCTCTGATGCTCATTGTAGTTTGAATTGCTCCTCTTGCGACACAATTTTGTTCATTTATTTTACCATATTGTTTTACACTTTTTTGGACATCCCTACTGGCATGTCTTGGTTTTCCCCATGTTGGTCCATTGGAAAATCTCCCTAAAAAAAAAACTAGTAATCATTGGATATAAAAATTACGTAACATTTTAAAAAATAAGAGCCCAGTGAATTTAGTAATCTAATATGCACCGAGGCGTCAACCATATTTATATGCACTGATGCATCAACCATATGTATACACACCGGTAAAATATAATAGTGTCATTGATAAATTGAAAACATTTTACACTTTTTTGTATTCAATCGGTGCTTTATGAATTAAGAAAAGAACGACTTCCGAAGTATTGTTTATTATGCACCGTCAACTTGTGAACAAATTTAAGACATGGCAGTTTCCATATAAAACCAATATTATTTCCATTTTAAACTCAATGGTGCTCTTTGTGAAAAAATGTGCCTTAGTGCTTATATAGTTACAATGTGCACCACCGACCACGAATTAAAAAAAAATAGTATTTATATTTTAAATTAAGCGGTGTTGTTGACATACAAATATGCACTGGTGGTCTTACTATGTACAAAGCACATCATTAACTATGAAGGATTTAAAAAAAAAACTGACAGCAACAAGACGATTTGGGATCCAATGCAATGAGTGGTTTCATTGCAATGGATAGGAAACACCCATATATAAATAAACAAACCCTATATAAATATGTTTCTTAAAAAAATTCTTGTTGTGAAATATAAAAAGAGAAAGAAAAAAAACAATGAGAAAATTAGGGATTCCAATACTTAAGGGAACTATGAAACCCTTTTTCTTGTTTAGGAATGCACTAAAAATTGTTTGAATCAAATAGGAGAAAGATTAATATGATTAATAGAATGAAATCATATACCTAAAATTTTTCCTCTATATATTTCCGTGTGATCTATAACAATCCCCCTCGATTTTTTCTCTTCAAAATAAATCCACCCTCTCCGAAGTCTTTGTTGATAAATCTCTGTTTCATAGATCTCCCTTCTAAATTTTAACAAAGAAATAAAAGAATGAATAGGGTTTTTCTTTATAAACACAAAAAATGAAATTCATGCTCATTTTTTTCGTTGTATATTTCGATGCATTGATGATAAACGCACATGCTTTTTTTTTTCTTTTTCTTTTTGAAACTTACATTTTCGGTGTGCTATATAGTGAGTAGTGCACCAATGCGATGTATACATATAATGCATTGATTTATTTTCGTAATAAATTTATATGCATTGATAGTTAGTGCACATTATTTTTATAACTTGCTTCAAATTGTGGACTATATAGTTAGAAACGCATTGGTGCAGTGTGTAAGTAATAACACACTGTAAAATTGATTATTTTGCAAAATGAAAATATCCGCATTTGAATTTTGTGGAGGTTTTTGTTTGTGGAGGCAATATCAGAGGTCAATCTTTGGTGCTTCTCTCAACTGAATGCACCAGTGCATTTGGTTTATCAATATGCATCGATGCGTCTTTATATGATGAAGAACACCATTAAGTTATACAAGTTATTCAACATTATGTTTGAAGTTAGATTTTATATGCTTCCCAAGGAGATGGTTTTGGCTCAAATGTAGGAAAAAAGTAATTATAATATAAAATGGCCAATTCTTCAGGTTTCATCTCATTCCATATCATTGGAAGTCCTTCAAGTTCTCTCATGTCGATTGTAGTATGTCTATATTTTATTGATAATTCATTTATCTCATTGAATTTATGTTATGTATGCAGGTGCAAGTAAATAATTGTTCATTGAATTTTTCAGGATCAAGATTCAATATTGAGTTAAGATGCTCAAGATATTCTAGTAGTCCCAAAATTTCTCAAGCTCTTATCAAGAGAAAGATACCGCAAGTAGATGTTTGATGAAAATGGACATTTGCTTTACCCTACCAATCCTAAAATGCCATCTTCCAACAACCAATCTAGATCAACAATATTACACCATGAATTTGATCTCTTTTAGGTAGACAACCCCGTAGGGGGTAATAAAAACATGATTGAGTAATTTTATTTTCAATGGAACTAATGTAAATGTATTTCTTAATTCAACATTTGTTTTATAAAGTGGTTTGTTGCATTTTTATTATTGGTAAAAAAATGTCCATGCTTCTAATAAGTGTCTGGTATAATGTTTGAACATATAAAATGCAGTATGTTACTAATATCATTGATGTAATGGTAAATATTTTTACAATTAGGATTATGATGATGAACGACCTATCCACCATCTACCATTGCACCCCACTACGATTTCAATTTGTGAGCTTGCTACTAAACAAAAATACGTTGGAGAGGAAGCATATCGAGAATGGTTGAAACAACCACCTATTCAATTCCCACTACACACTGAGTCACCAATTCAAAACCTCTACAATAACACTAGTTATTCACATGTTGGGGATGAAGGCAATGATATAGAGGATGGTATGAATGATTTCTTGTGGGATATGCAAGCCATGGAGGGATATTGTTAAATGCATTCCAAAAAAATGAACTAGGGGATGACACTGATGTCATAGATACCTTCTTCGAAACCTTGATATCTACTTCCACTAACCCTCTCTTTGGTCGAGTATAGGGGTGAAGGTCTACCTAGCTAGGGACAACAATTTTACTCTACAACTTGAAAGGAATGTATGGTATGTTAGACATGTGTTTCTCGCCATTTTTGAGGTAACTAACCATTAATTCCCCTAATTGTTTAAGGAATCTTGTCACACAATGAAGGAATAAAATGGTTTATTTTATTCATTCTTAATGACAATGTACATTTCTATTTTCCACTAATTGCATGTTACTCAAAGATAAGGTACTTCTGAGTGATAATGTCTTGCATGATAGCTGTATAGAGGCAAATAAAATGCTAAAAATGTTGGGTTTTTAGTACATATCATACCACACATATACCAATGATTGTATTCTATAAAAAAATGGATATGCATACAAAGAGATATGTCTAGAATGTGGGCATGTCATGTACCATGAATAAAAAAAAGGGGTAAGGAATGTGGTCCTCCTCATAAGATATTGAGGCACATGCCTATAATTCCAAGGATTAAAATGATCTTTCATTGCAAATAATTAGCCATGTTGTAGGGGTGGCATACCTCACATAGAAGTGAGCCAAGAGTTATGTGAATCCCAACAGATTCAATAGATCCATGAAGCATATAAACGATACATGGCCTGAAAAATTCAAGGATGAAGTAAGGATCCTATGATTGAGCATATCTATAGATGGAGTTAACCTATATTCCCTCCAAAACACTAAATATTCTGTTTGGCTAGTGGTAGTGATTAATAACAATGTCCCCCCATGGTTGTCTATGAAGAATGAGCATATCATGATGGATATTGTAGTCCTAGGTAGAGAAGATAATGGATGTGTACCTCCAACCACTTATTGATGAATTTAATAAATTATGGGAAGGGATACATGTATATGATGTATCAAGACCCATCCCAATAGAGAGGTCTTTTACATTGTATGGAATATGTGCGTACACCATGCACAATTATCTAGGACTAGGAGTTTTCTCTGGTAAGCATGTTGATTTATTTGTTTATATTTGTAATGTTATTTTGCATACTTCATTTGTTGCAACTATATTTTTGACACTAACATTATCTATATATGATAACATCACAAGTATTGTAACAAAAGGGTATCAAGGATGTAAATGTTGTGGACCTTCTGTAAAGGCTAGGTGGTCCAAACACCTACGAAATCCGTTGTATCACTGTTCGAGGGTATTCCTCCTAGAATACCACCCTTATAGAAAAGTTGGATCTACTTTCAATGGTAAACTAGAGAGAACTCGGAGACCTGAAATAATGACACCAGAAGATTTGATTAGGGAATATGACATGGAGAAGGAGATGGAAATGGTAGAATTTTTTCATTCAAATGGGAAACCTATGTTTCTATGATCCTTAATTTTTTGACACCTATGTTGAGAAAATCACCATTGGGACAAATAGAAAATCTTTGTTTTATGAACTTCCATATTGGGAGCATCTTAATATTGGCCACTTACTAGATCCCATGCATAGATTAAAAAATGTTTCATCTTCTTTATGGAGGCACATATCATTGAACAAAAGTGACATATTGGTTGCTAGGAGAGATCTTATTACTTCAAATACTAAAAAGATACATTGGCAAATAAAATAAACTAGAGGAGAGGTTGGTTCCTCTTGTTATTTTAAATAAGGTGATGTCCCATGGATTTTGAAGAAACATGATCTCTCTATGGTGAAGGATGTTATATTGGGTGTGAAGGAACCTTTTTTATATGGGTTCACTCTACGACATTGCTTCACTATAGAAGGGAATTTGTCAGGGTTGAAATCGAATGACCATATGAACCTTCTAAGGGTATGTAAGTTGAACATATGATTCTTCTTCTATATTGACATCGGTAAAAATATACTATGAACTCACAATTTTATGGAAATTATTGATGTGCGTGTCTAATTTCTAGTGTCGTTATCCTTTGCTCATGTGTGGTTGTGTGAATCATGACTTCCCCCAAGACTTGTGATGTGCCATATCGAAATTATCTACATTTTTACATTGGATCATATCAAGGGAGATTCATATGGATAGCATTCCATGGTGGTGTCGAGAGATAATTGATATTGTTTGTATGTTTGAGAAGGAACTATCCATGAGTTTTATGGACTTGTAATTCCATCTTTTAATTCACCTACCTAATGAGGTTGAACTAGCTGGGGTACTCTCACGTCATTGAATGTTCCTCCTAGAGAGGTACATGAAATAATTGAAAGGGCTTGTTTGACAAAGGGAAAATCTAGAGGGCTCTATGGCAGAGGGGTACATAGTATATGAGTCATTCTATTATGCCAATGAGTACATCAATAAAATTTACGACACAATAGGGGAAGTCATTTGGGATGACCATCAATATGAGGAAAAAGGGAAGGGGAGCTACTCTAAATGAATGGAAAATGAGCTTGATAACGAGAAAATGAATTATATTTTGTCAATTTAGTATATAGAAATTGTTTACATCGAAGTTGATAATATATATGTCATCCCATGCTATTCATTTTGAATCGTTGTATACATCAACATATTTAGAAATTGATGGCATCAATAAATTCGTTCTTTAAGTTGATAATATATATTTGATATCATGCTATTTGTTTTGATTTTTTGTATACGTCAATGGATTTAAAAATTGATTCCATCAATAAATTCGTTCTTTACAACCTGGAGGAAATGTGACCATGGGTCACATTGTATGAAGAGAAAATAAGGAAATGGGAAGGTGACACTAAAGAATTCAGATGGTTTAATGGTAGAAACATGCCTTATCATGATCATTTAAAAGATAATATTCCAAAAAATTGTACCAACACTTGGGTGGCTAACCAGATACAAGAGAAATATGCGGTGTCTGGTTGTAACCCACATGAAGAAGATCAAGATGCACTAAATATAGGGATCAAGTGCAACAACTCTATAATAACCTCTCTAAGTACCACGCTATATTTATAATATTTCACATTTGAATTGTAACATGTATTATGTTTTTATTAATTATTTGGTTATTAGACATATGACACTGTCCTTTGTTTTCATTTTTATAGGTGCATTTGTTCCCATCTATGTGGGCATATGGACATCATTTTCACATTGAGTATGCTGATGATGGACACATTCCACAAGATTGTGGAGTGGAGGTTGAGTTCAACCAATCTAGTCGTGCTAGCCACTGTGATCAAAATTTAATAGAGGGGAAGTTGGGTTACATTGGAAAGATACAAGAGATCATGCAAATGGAATTCTCATCATTTCAATGTGTTATTTGTTTTTGGAAGTGGTGGGATAACTTCAACCGAAGAAATATAAAGGAAGATCATGATATTCGTCTAATGTGTATTAACTCTAAAAATATGTGGGTTGAAACTAAGGAGCCTTATGTTTTCCCAAAACATTGCAACCAATTGTTTTTTTTATACAGATGTGTTGGATGGGGATTGGTGGTTCATACTAAGACATGATATGAGATCCAAACATATTTTTGAGAAAAACAATGTTACAATTCCAAGCGAGTAAGATAATTAGGGTCATGGAAACGAAGAATGATTTGTTTCGAAATTTATATTGTGGATATGTCATTTTATTGTGGGTATCTGTAATGACCAATTATGTTTTATTTCTTCATTTTATAATTATGTTGGATATGAAAAGTTAACAACCATTTACAACCACCATATTGAAAATACATTAAATAGTACAAGTATAAGATGTGGTTTTGATATATTTTCATTGTCACATTTATTATTTATTATAGAAAATTTATGTTGTATCGTATTAACATATGTTTATGTTAACCTTTGAATTACTAAGCATTAGTTGAGATATCACAAAGTCAATGATGTACAATAGTAAAGATTTATTTTAAATTATATTTTATTTAACAAAAAAATGAAGATATCAAAAAATCAAACCTTAAAATTTTTATTGTTTGAAAAAATCAAAATTCAAATAAGTATATACTTACTTTGATGGAACATGTAAGGACAATTCCAACAAAATAACTTCTTGCAACATCTATGAGTTTTCAAATCACACTTGTGGTGTTGTCATTACCAACTTTGATGGCATTCCCAACCTTAACTAGTGCAACTATCATGGCCTTCACCTATTCCACTCCATCATTTAGTTTTATAATAATATAAACTTATGTTAATAATTATTTTCACATTCTCCTTGAAATAAGTGTCAATATAGGAAGGACATGAAAATTCTGAAAGAGTCTTTTTCTTGAGCCTATTCAGAATTAATGAAAAATTTAATGATCCATACTTATCTAAAAGTATATAAAACTTTGTCAATTTTACTAATTCTTAAAATAATAATTATAAAATGTTTGGTGATATTGTTTTTTAATAGAAGATTCATAAAGTTGGTACTAGAGTAAAAAATTGTGAAACCATTTCGTTGAAAGTGTACAGATGAAAATGTATTATTATTCTTTATATTTAGTATTTTAAATTTAATTGAATAAATTTCATATATTGTAATTGATAATATAAATTAAAAAAATATTTGGAAAATTTAAATATTAATAAAATATAATAATTATGATTTTAGTAAACAATTATATTATAACTTTGTCTTGTAATATTTGAATAATAAAAATTAAAAAAAAAACATTATTATTACATCATCATCATCATCATCATTAGTGAATAAATTGTTATTAGTGAATAATTATGTTATAATGTTATTATTATTTTTTAAAGTAAGAGTTTTTGTATTACCTTTCATAGTCTGTAAATACAA
>JZKD02S0184633.1:12496-22748 GCA_000966675.3 Picea glauca | reverse complement strand
CGCTGCTCGACTGGAGGTTTCCCCCTCGAAGAGGCCTGTGAACATTGCTATCTAATTCAAAGTGTTATTTCTATTGCTATTTCGTATATCATTTCTGTGTATTGTGAAGATTATGTTGGATATTTTACTATTATTCTGTCATTTCTAGCATTTCGTTTCTGTTCTGCATATTTAATATATTTGGTATCTTGCAATTTGACAGTACTGTAGCACCGAGGTGCGAAATACAAATAGGTACTATGTTTAATTGAACCATGATCATGACCCGCGATCACATGGGAACAGAGAGAGAGAGAGAGAAAATATCTAGCTTGCGCTAGGCCCCCATGGATTTTTAGGGCTTCTGATTCAGCAGAAGACCAGAAAAATCCGATTTAGGTAGTGGGCATCTGACACAACCTAGTTGCCTATCTTTTTAGAGACATACATAGGTGACTGTGGGGGTATACCGAGGTACCTATGACATACATCAGGCCATGCTTTGCAGAGTATACCCAGAGAGTTATTCCATGTTCGAGTTGCAGTTAAATCGGTAAGTTGCTCTAGTGTTGGTTGTTGTAACTATTCTTCCAACTAGTTTAGTGTTTGCTTGTTTTATCTTGGAGGGACTTTTTTAGTGTGTGTTGTTTTTTTAATGAATAGAAAGCCCTAGGGTGTCTTTGATCTTCTCACACAGTGGAGGATCACGAGCTCCACCGGTCACGAAGGATTCTAGGCCTATCACCAGTTACACTAGAGCCACCTCTGCCACCACTAAGGCGAAAGCTAGACCAACAAGGATCTTTTGAAGTGACCAGGTCACAAGAAATTGTACCCGACCAACATTTGGAGGAAAAAACCACTTTAGACTTTGGAGTGAAAGATATTGGTCCATCCAAAACTCCAACCACTGATCTTTTAGCACCCATCATCGTATTGATTCACCCTTACGAGTGCGAGACTGTGTCGTATGCAACAATGGAAATAAATGTTGTCACTTCTTCTGGGAATTCTTCAATTCCCACTACGGTTGTCACCACAGGAGAGTTTCCACCTCCTAATCCACCGTCACCAATCTGATCCACCATGGACTCGACTGCCTCTACCTCAAATAGTGGTCCAATCCCATCTATGGCGGTGGCCATAGCCCCTTTGACACTGAGTGTGACAGGCCCTTCGTTCTCATACGGGATGCCTAGCTTAGGGACAAGTCTTGTACTTTCCTACTCCACTTCACAAATTTTAGGTCTGGGGGCATATAGCTCTAACACTCCTTTGGAAGGCCACATGGGGGGCACTTCATCTCCTTTTAATGCTTTCCCTTATGGGGGAGGTCATATACCTCCTTCGTCCCCTTTGTTTGATGGCACCCACCAACAATCTGTCAGGCCACCTACACACCATAGTTTATTTGGAGAAGGGAGTCAAGGACTACCTTCTCATAATATGCCAGTAGGTTCGACACCATTTTGTTTATTCGGTGCATTTGGTAACAATTCTTTCTCATCAGTTGCTTTCCCGACTAGGGGCAATCCCAGTTATGGAAAACCTATTCCTATGCAGGGTACTATTCCTGCACAGGGGGAAAACCCAGGAACTTCTTCTATATCAGGGCCTTGGAATTCTTGGCAGGGATCAGTTCCCTCATCAGGAATGTCGATATGGGGCAATTATTTTCAAAACCAATGGAACCCCGGACAAGGTACTATGCCTATCCCCATGGGATCGACATGGGGAAACCCTTCCCAAAATCCTCCGAATGTAATGCATGCCAAACCATCTACGTCCTATTTTGGGAATCAACCGATGATGTCTCCTCACACATAGAATCCATACACTGGTCATGGCCATGGTTTTTTCCAAAACCCAGGCCAGTAGCCGAACTTTTCTTGGAAATCTGGTGCTAGTCAAACTCCAGGTCCCTTTTTCCATGGTTATCACCAACAACCCAAACTACCTTTCTTGGCAACCTTGCATTTGCCAAACTTGACAAGGTTGTTGAATGAACCTATCTTTCATGATCCATGTTGGTTCCCTATGCCAACGAAGTTTCCTTCAGACATACCAAAGTTCGAGGCCAAGCCTAATGAAGATCTAGGAGATCATGTGACCACCTTCCATCTTTGGTGCTCGTCTAACTCATTGAAAGATGACTTCGTACAATTGTTATTGTTTCAACGTACTCTCATAGGGAGTTTCACAAAATGGTACATTGAGAGCGACCACTCGTGATACTCTTCCTTCGGCGAATTAGCAATGACTTTCCTAAACCATTTCCAATTACCTGTGAGATATGACACTGGCACATAATTGTTGGCCAATTTCGCACAGACAAAAGAGGACCATATCTCTGATCACATCTGAGAATGGAGATGCTGGAAAAGTTTTATTAATGTGCCAGTCCCACCATTATTCCTGCTCAAGTGGTTCCTTAAGTCTTTCGTCCCACAGTCATCCAAAGACGTCGTGATGTTGGGAGTGTTTTCCGAAGAAGACACCATCATGAGAGCTCAAAAACTTGAGCTAATCTATTCTTAGTCCGGTTTATTATATGAGATCTTTCCAGATGCGCCATGCTCAATACTTGATAAAACTAGATAAAGAGATGGACTACATGTCGATGGTATTGTTGGTTCAGCACAAACAAATCCCGTTGAGCAACTGACGAAGCAATTGCAACAATTGTATATACAACACATAGCAGCCAACCAAACTACTGTTTTGGTTGCTCCCCCTACTAAAACTTTGGATGTACACATAGTGAAATCGACAAACCCAAAGGCCACCCAGCAGCCTAAAGGAAATAAAAAACAACGAAAGAAGGGTAAGGGGGATAAGAAACCCACTAATAATTCTAGTGGGGGAAACACTGGAAAATGGAAGGCAAGGTATCCATGCAACCTGTGCATGGAAGACCACCTGACCCACCAATGTCCTCAGCTTGCAGAGGTCCAAACTTTTGTGACACAACAACAGCCTGTCGTGTTAACCAATCCATTTCAACATGGGAAAAACATAACCCAAGCCTCTACAAGTGAAGAAGGGGGCAGTCAAGGACCCTCTCCATCTTCGAACAATCCCACATCTGCAAATGTGTATATGATGAAGGGTGATGCTTTTATATCGACTAGAGTGCATGACTACAGTAAACCAAGGACTTCTGAGAAGGGAAAAGAAGTTGAACTCCCATCTCTTCCTCTCTAGATTGAGAAGACTTTGGGCGAAACAATGACACACATCCCAAAAGGCGCACTCAAAAAATATTCTCACAACCCAAATGCAAGGGCTGCCCAAAACTATTATGTGGTGGAGGATTTTTCTCAAACCCNATCTGACACAACCTAGTTGCCTATCTTTTTAGAGACATACATAGGTGACTGTGGGGGTATACCGAGGTACCTATGACATACATCAGGCCATGCTTTGCAGAGTATACCCAGAGAGTTATTCCATGTTCGAGTTGCAGTTAAATCGGTAAGTTGCTCTAGTGTTGGTTGTTGTAACTATTCTTCCAACTAGTTTAGTGTTTGCTTGTTTTATCTTGGAGGGACTTTTTTAGTGTGTGTTGTTTTTTTAATGAATAGAAAGCCCTAGGGTGTCTTTGATCTTCTCACACAGTGGAGGATCACGAGCTCCACCGGTCACGAAGGATTCTAGGCCTATCACCAGTTACACTAGAGCCACCTCTGCCACCACTAAGGCGAAAGCTAGACCAACAAGGATCTTTTGAAGTGACCAGGTCACAAGAAATTGTACCCGACCAACATTTGGAGGAAAAAACCACTTTAGACTTTGGAGTGAAAGATATTGGTCCATCCAAAACTCCAACCACTGATCTTTTAGCACCCATCATCGTATTGATTCACCCTTACGAGTGCGAGACTGTGTCGTATGCAACAATGGAAATAAATGTTGTCACTTCTTCTGGGAATTCTTCAATTCCCACTACGGTTGTCACCACAGGAGAGTTTCCACCTCCTAATCCACCGTCACCAATCTGATCCACCATGGACTCGACTGCCTCTACCTCAAATAGTGGTCCAATCCCATCTATGGCGGTGGCCATAGCCCCTTTGACACTGAGTGTGACAGGCCCTTCGTTCTCATACGGGATGCCTAGCTTAGGGACAAGTCTTGTACTTTCCTACTCCACTTCACAAATTTTAGGTCTGGGGGCATATAGCTCTAACACTCCTTTGGAAGGCCACATGGGGGGCACTTCATCTCCTTTTAATGCTTTCCCTTATGGGGGAGGTCATATACCTCCTTCGTCCCCTTTGTTTGATGGCACCCACCAACAATCTGTCAGGCCACCTACACACCATAGTTTATTTGGAGAAGGGAGTCAAGGACTACCTTCTCATAATATGCCAGTAGGTTCGACACCATTTTGTTTATTCGGTGCATTTGGTAACAATTCTTTCTCATCAGTTGCTTTCCCGACTAGGGGCAATCCCAGTTATGGAAAACCTATTCCTATGCAGGGTACTATTCCTGCACAGGGGGAAAACCCAGGAACTTCTTCTATATCAGGGCCTTGGAATTCTTGGCAGGGATCAGTTCCCTCATCAGGAATGTCGATATGGGGCAATTATTTTCAAAACCAATGGAACCCCGGACAAGGTACTATGCCTATCCCCATGGGATCGACATGGGGAAACCCTTCCCAAAATCCTCCGAATGTAATGCATGCCAAACCATCTACGTCCTATTTTGGGAATCAACCGATGATGTCTCCTCACACATAGAATCCATACACTGGTCATGGCCATGGTTTTTTCCAAAACCCAGGCCAGTAGCCGAACTTTTCTTGGAAATCTGGTGCTAGTCAAACTCCAGGTCCCTTTTTCCATGGTTATCACCAACAACCCAAACTACCTTTCTTGGCAACCTTGCATTTGCCAAACTTGACAAGGTTGTTGAATGAACCTATCTTTCATGATCCATGTTGGTTCCCTATGCCAACGAAGTTTCCTTCAGACATACCAAAGTTCGAGGCCAAGCCTAATGAAGATCTAGGAGATCATGTGACCACCTTCCATCTTTGGTGCTCGTCTAACTCATTGAAAGATGACTTCGTACAATTGTTATTGTTTCAACGTACTCTCATAGGGAGTTTCACAAAATGGTACATTGAGAGCGACCACTCGTGATACTCTTCCTTCGGCGAATTAGCAATGACTTTCCTAAACCATTTCCAATTACCTGTGAGATATGACACTGGCACATAATTGTTGGCCAATTTCGCACAGACAAAAGAGGACCATATCTCTGATCACATCTGAGAATGGAGATGCTGGAAAAGTTTTATTAATGTGCCAGTCCCACCATTATTCCTGCTCAAGTGGTTCCTTAAGTCTTTCGTCCCACAGTCATCCAAAGACGTCGTGATGTTGGGAGTGTTTTCCGAAGAAGACACCATCATGAGAGCTCAAAAACTTGAGCTAATCTATTCTTAGTCCGGTTTATTATATGAGATCTTTCCAGATGCGCCATGCTCAATACTTGATAAAACTAGATAAAGAGATGGACTACATGTCGATGGTATTGTTGGTTCAGCACAAACAAATCCCGTTGAGCAACTGACGAAGCAATTGCAACAATTGTATATACAACACATAGCAGCCAACCAAACTACTGTTTTGGTTGCTCCCCCTACTAAAACTTTGGATGTACACATAGTGAAATCGACAAACCCAAAGGCCACCCAGCAGCCTAAAGGAAATAAAAAACAATGAAAGAAGGGTAAGGGGGATAAGAAACCCACTAATAATTCTAGTGGGGGAAACACTGGAAAATGGAAGGAAAGGTATCCATGCAACCTGTGCATGGAAGACCACCTGACCCACCAATGTCCTCAGCTTGCAGAGGCCCAAACTTTTGTGACACAACAACAGCCTATCGTGTTAACCAATCCATTTCAACATGGGAAAAACATAACCCAAGCCTCTACAAGTGCAGAAGGGGGTAGTCAAGGACCCTCTCCATCTTCGAACAATCCCACATTTGCAAATGTGTATATGATGAAGGGTGATGCTTTTATATCGACTAGAGTGCATGACTACAATAAACCAAGGACTTCTGAGAAGGGAAAAGAAGTTGAACCCCCATCTCTTCCTCTCTAGATTGAGAAGACTTTGGGCAAAACAATGACACACCTCCCAAAAGGTGCACTCAAAAAATATTCTCACAACCCAAATGCAAGGGCTTCCCAAAACTATTATGTGGTGGAGGATTTTTCTCAAACCCCTTGTGTGATGTCCTCTTTGGAGGTCCTCCAAAGATTCCCTTCCCAGAGGAAATATTTGTTAGCCTCTTTAGGATCTATCGAGACTTGTAATCCAGGTACAATCATGCTGGATAGAACTGAATTAAAACCTCGTCTTCCTTACCACATAGTGTTTTAGATAGTAGTGGCTCACATAGTGGTTGATGAGGGTGCCTTGACATGCATTATGTCATTGGCATGTTGGAAGGCCATTGGCCAGCCTGTTTTGTCTATGTCACCTACTCTTCTCACTACTTTCGAGGTTCGTTCATTCCGACCACATGGTATCATTCCCTCTTTCCTCATGCAGTTAGGAGGAAAGACCATGTGCATCGAGGTAGAAGTAGTCGATGTGTCCCTCGACTACAATCTCTTGTTAGTAAGGAGTTGGACTTACACCATGCAAGCAGTGGTTGATAAAAAAATTTGGGTCTTGTTGTTTGCACACGAGGATCGAATTGTGACCATTGATCAATTGTCTTTCTCTAGACCTAACCCTTCATTGGGGGTATCCGCGGTCCCATCGATTGATAATCCCCAAGAAGGCATTGTCAACATAGGGGTTGGTTTGTGCCCATCTTTGATGGGTACCTTCGATTACCCACCCCCTTAAGGCGATGTCAAGTTCATATCCGACCGCCATAAGGTTGAGATTTTCCAAGTTTCGTCATTTCGCACGACTTACTTCAACGATCCGTGGATACTTCCTTCCCCATTGGCCATGATGGAAGGTCTAGGGAACCTGGGCATGTCCATGCCCTTGTCCATAGCTGAAGTAGTGTACTCTTTAGTCCAGCAAGCCTCGACCGACACAGATCCAACTCCTGCATAAGAGTCAGATCCGACTCTAGAGCCTATTTGGGCTCAAGGTTCTCTCACTAACATCAATTCATTATACTTAGTATTTCCCTCCAATGAAGCAGTAATTGAAGCAATGACTAGTCTAGACAAACCCTGGGATGATCTCCATCACAGATCATACTTCCTCCCATAGTTAAGCAGAATCGAAGTTGGAGAATTCAACTTGACTGTGACTAGAGATAGGTCTTGTCCTATTAATCCCTTAGATACACATGAGGTTTATGCTGAGGGTAATATGGAAACTATCACTGAAACCATAATGATCAATATCTCCAGAACCCCTGGCATCATGGAGAATGTTTTCATCGGAGTTGACTATTCCCCCGGAGAGATTCAAATCTACACAGATCTATTTAAAGAATTTCACAATGTTTTTTCTTGGTCTTACGAGGAAATCCTAGGCATCGATCCAAAAATAGTCGAACATGAAATCACAACTTATCCAGATGCCAAGCCTGTTCAGCAGAAGCCTCGTCCAGTTAATCCCAGGAAAGCAGAAGCCATTAAGGTTGAATTTGAGAAACTGCTAAAAGTCGGTCTTATCTATCCGATCCATTTTGACCCAATGGGTGTCAAATCCTATGCCATTCAATAAGAAATAGGGCACGATTTGTGTATGTACAAACTTTCATGATTTGAAAAAGGCCTATCAAAAAGATAATTTTCCCACACCATTCATCGACCAGATAATTGATGAATGTGCAGGTTGTGAGGCCTTCTCTTTCATGGATGGTTTTTAGAGATATAATCAAATACAAATAAAACCCGAATACCAACACAAAACGACATTGATTTGTCCATGGGGTACATTCACATATCGTAAGATGCCCTTTGGTCTCAAAAATGTTGAAGGGACCTTTCAGCGGGCCATGTATTTTTCTTTCCATGATCTCAAGCATATATTTGAGGCCTATTTAGATGATTTAGCATCTCGATCTCGCAAGAGAATGGATCATCCCACACACCTTTGACTCATGTTTGAGTGATGTCGCTACTTCCGGATTCACTTGAATCCAAACAAGTGAAACTTTTACGTAACATTAGGATGTTTGTTAGGTTTCATAGTGTCAACAATAGGGATCATGGTCGATCCTCTCAAGGTTGAGGAAATAATTCAGTTGCCTCCCCTGTGCACAATCCTTGAACTTTAGAGTCTACCGGGAAAGGCAAATTTTTTAAGGCTTTTCATCGCTAACTATGTCGAGATCACAAAGGGATTTTTGAGCTTATCGAAGAAAGACGTTGCTTTTTATTGGGATGATGTTGCTCAACGCTCTTTCGAAGCATTGAAACATGCCCTCACAATTTCCCCTCTACTTCGGCCACCTAACTATAACAAAGATTTATTATTATACCTGGTTGCAGTAGAGTCAACCATCGACCTGGTATTAATTCAAGAAGACGATTTTTTCTCATAATATGTGATCTATTACCTGAGCCGAGGCCTAGTCGAACCGGAACTCAATTATTACCATATCGAAAAACTTGCGTTGGAAGTAGTCCATGTTGTTCAATGGTTTCGTCATGTTCTATTTCACAAAACCATCGTCATTTCCATTGTGAATCTGTTTCAATACATGTTGAAACGACGGGTAATAGGCAAAAATATCAATAGATGGATAGTTGTCCTCCAGGAATTTGACTTAGATTTTGTTTCAGCGAAATCCAAAAAGTCATTGGTCTTCACAGAACTTATTTTGGAACTTCCGGTTGAGTCAGGTGATGTTGTGCCCGAAGAGTCGCCTATCAAAGGAGATATGTTTTTTATCACATATTATGATCCTTGGTATGGAGATATACTTATCTATCTCCAGAATTTGAAGTGCCCCACCTCTGATTCTCATGATGAGCATCATCGTATATTCCATCAGGCCAAGAATTATCTCATACTCAATGATACATTGTATCGAAGAGGTGTAGACTGCATCCTGCATCGATGTCTCACTCATGAAGAAGCAGTTATCATGCTTAACGATTGCCATACCAGAGCATGTGGTTCTCATTTGTCTGGGTTGGCAACAACCCAAAATATTTTATGAACAGGTTACTTCTGGCCGACACTAATCAAAGATTGTATCGAATCGGTCAAGAAGTGCCACCCGTGTCAGATCTTCTCTCGGAAGATGAGGGCACATCCCACTCCCATGTTTCCTATCATCACAGTTGGTCCCTTCACCAAGTGGGGGATTGATTACACTACATGAAACCCTCCTTTATCAAGGGGGAACCGTTATATCATTGTAGTCGTAGACTACTTCACGAAGTGGTTTGAAGCTATGCCAACATTTAAAGATGATGGAGAGACTGCAACTCTCTTTTTATTCAACCAGATAATACCAAGGTTCGATGTCTCGAGAGAGATTGTCACTGACCATGGAAGTCACTTTCAAAACCAGATGATGACTGAGTTAACATCAAATCTTGGGTTGTGGCAAGAAAATTTGTCACCCTACTACCCCCAAGCAAATGGTTAGGTGGAATATGTAAATAAATCTCTTAAGACCATCCTACAGTGAATGATCAACTCAGCCAAGTCAAACTAGCATTTGATGTTGTACTCAGCATTATGGGTTTACTGAATGTCTGTTAAGACTACAACCAGTTTCTCACCTTTTCAACTCGTTTACAGGCTGGAAGAAGTCTTGCCTATCGAATGTCAGATCCCATCCTTAAAGTTGGCAGTATAGTTATTGCCAGACACTTCTCCACTTGAAGAATGGTTATTATACCTTGAGCGGCTCAATGAGAAGCATCATGATGTGGCCCTGGCCAACGATGCTCACAAACATAAAGTCAAGTGTTAGTATGATCAGTCCATTTGTCCTTGGATTTTCTCTGAAGGCGACCTTGTCCTGGTCTATGACCAAGATAAGGACCCCCTGGGGGTAGGAAAATTCAAACCCATGTGGTTTATACCTTTCATCATAAAAGAGGTTGTAAAAAAGGGTGTTTATCGTCTGGTCGACTTTGAGGGAAATGATTTGGTGGAGCCTAGAAATGGGCTCTACCTCAAGAAGTATTACTCATAGGTAGGTCACCTTGGGCAACTTTTTGTAAAATATGTATAGTCTCTGTACTATTACTTTCTAGTTTCTTTTAGTATTATGGACATGTCATTTTTTATTTTATCTTTTGTCACTGTGG